>JAXQQM020083464.1:0-20655 GCA_034641835.2 Pinus albicaulis
ATAAAATTTGTCATATCAAGTGGTGGCTAAATTATTTTTGAAGCCTTCAAGGAACCGATTTTATTGCAAAAAAGTGTTGGCCCTTGAAGAACTCTTGAAATGCCTCATGCCTCTATCCAAAATCTTCATTTTCTTCTTCCCATTTTATACTCAGAAATTATGCTAATTTCATGAGGAAAGACTGCTGCAAATACCATCATTTTTCCCTTTTTTCCCACTCAAAACTAACCTTCATTTGCACCCCTTTCTTCCATAAAACCCTCCATTTTTTATGAGTTTCCTTCTTTTATTCATAAAAATCCACTTTATAAGGTTTGAAACCCACTTTTAAACCTTACCGAAACCTTCAAATTCCTTTGAAAACATTGAAAAAACCATAAAAAAATTCATGTTTTTATGACAGGCTTTAGCCCCTTTGGCCAAAAGCCCCCTAACCACTTCTCCCACATGCCCTTACCATAAGAACAAGGTGCTAAGCCCCTCCCGACACATATCGCATCGTGCAAATTCAAACAGCACAAGTCTTTTGCCATCGATCAAAGTTCCAATGTGATTAGCTTTGCATCATATAAATCCCGATGTGATCATCTCCCTTTGATATAACTCCAAGTCTCATGTTTCTTTTGAAAAAACCAAGAGTTGTTACCCTGAACGCTAATCGCATCGGAAAAATCCAAATGTGCGATACTTGTGCTCTATTCAAAACTTCCGATTGCGATTAATCCTTTATATTAAAAAATCCTCGATCACATAAGTTTTTATATACATAATCTGTGGGCCTGTCTTCCGCACTTAAACCATTGAATAAACCATGCCCGATCTATTTGTTCCTTTGTAAAATGCCAAAAACCCACTTTTTTAAAGTTTGGTCTAAAAAACCAAAACCACGTGTTAAATATTTTAAATGGGTAGATTAAAAAGACCTGATCACGCAATTGCGATCGGAGATTTCAAATGGGTTGATCAAAAAGACCCGCATCAAAGTTCCGATGCGATTGGGTCTTATATCCATAGCCCCCGGTCTTTTGTTTTCTTTGTAAGACCAAGCACAAAGGCCGAGTCTCTTATCGCATTGGAAAGAGTTTAATGGGTTGATTAAAAAGCCCTAGGCCCGAAGGCCCGACTCCGATAAACCCATATATACATAAGCCTGGGCCTATCGGAGTTCCATATAAACAGGCCCCGCAACCGGGTGCCAATCGCATCGGAAATTTTCCATGTTGCGGTTTAAAGTTTTTACCACCGCCGATTGCGATGGCCCGATCACAATTGCATCGCAACTTTATCCGGTCGCGCACATCGCATTCACCCTTTTGCTCCGCCGATCGGCCTCTCCCCCGATTTGTTCTCCACCGTCGATCTAATCTGTAGATCGACGGCCTCCACTTCATCGCATCACATGTTTTGATCGGCCCATCCGCTCGCCACCTCCGATTGCGATCCCTCGATTGTGATTTTCCGATTGAATCCAGACCATCCACGTGTCCAGATCGGATGGTCCAAAAATCACCCCGCCTTATTTCTTCTCCCCGCTCTCCTTTTTCCTTTTTGCGCAGATCTCCACCATTGGATGCTTTCATCCAACGGCTACGCTCCTTTCCCCGCCATCTGAAGCAGTTTATTCAAACAAATGCAGGATTTCTTTATAATTTTATGTTTTTTGCAGGTTTTAAAAGGTCTCCGTCATTATATTGAAGAAAATACAGGAGTTGGGAATGACGATTACCATGCTTTCAGCCCATAAAGAGAACCATTCACAGGGCTCCATTCAAACGTTTTATCAACGTTCCATGGGCGCCAATACTATAAAGGCCCTGTGTGGCTCTGCACATTGAAAATACACTGTGTTTTAACGCGATTTTAAAAAAGAGTATAAGTTTTGAAGAGCAGAGTGCAGCAAAAAGAATATTAAAGATCGATCTGGGGAATTACAGCTAAAAATAATTATCAAAAGCCTAATTCCTTGGATTAAAACACGGTCAATAGAAAATCATAAATGTTTCACTGACAGAAAGGCTTCCATCGCTTCAACTGAGGCAAATTGATTCCTCAGCTACTACAAGAGCCACCTGCTTCCTCAAACCATTCAAAACAGAGGCCGAAGTCATTGATTAAGGAAATATCTACCTCCAGCGTTGCCATGAAGTTAATTCTGCCATAGGAAAACTAATGCAACAAATATCTACAAAGTTACTCCACATTATGCAGAGCCTCAAATTCAACAAAGCTCCTATCGAGCTTTGATATTACTTATAAAACAGTTAATACAGAAAAGCACCTGTAAACTTCTTCATCGAGCCCCTCAAAAGGCCCAGAAGTCTTGAATCTGTATTAATTACCTTAAGAGATATTTTATCAGATATCACCTCCTCATCCTTCTATAAATACCTCTGTAGAAGATGAGAAATTGTTGGTTGGTTATTGTTTGATCACAAGTTGTAATACCAAAACTCTTTGAAGTAAATACATAGTCTATTGAAGTTGAAGAACAAATTGAAGTCTTGGAGACCTTGATGATGTTGTTGCATGCTTGTTCTTGATAACGCTCTATCATTGGATCCATGAGCTTGGCTGTTGGTGAAGTATTCCGAACTGTTTCATGTTTTCCCCCTGTCTTCATTATGTTCCACAATTTCTTACTACAGTAGCATAGAAAGTATTAGGCTAAGAAATGACTCCTGGAAGCACCTTAGACCTGTTCATCCTTCACTTTTTTATGTTTTCTCCTGCTGAAGTATTTTAGAGGCTTTAAAATTTCTCTTTAGTTTTCATGCTTGTTTATTTCCTTGATAGTTTGAACAGTTGGTTTCAGCATGATTTATGGTTCTCCCTACTTGTCTGCTGCCACTTAAAAACTGTTATTGAAGTGTCCCTTTGAAGTTATTTGCTTATAGTGAATCAGAGAGGTCTGTTTTGATTTGCCCTTTGTCCTCACTTAAACAGTTGGCTTAAAGGTCATTATAATTATGATCATAGATGTTTTTAGGTGTTCCCTCTTCTATGACTGTAATTTTCAGTAAATCTTTTCTGTTTTCTAAGTCATTTAGAATAAAATCTTTAAGGAAATAGGGTGTTCCTCGAATCTTAGATTTCATTTTGAAAGTTGTCTTGAAATCATTATTTTCTTAAAGAATGTTTGTAGAATTTATGGTTAGCCCTGTCTATCAAATATCTCTTTATTGTTTAAATTATGTTTTCAGGTTCCCTTTGTTGAAAATTCAATTTCTCTTTCCAAATCATTAATTTTCATCCCATTCCAAAAACAAAAGGATCTTGTGGCCAAGTTAGATTTTCCCTTTGATATCCCATATCCTTTGATGAGTTTGCTATGACCTTTTCTTGACTCCATTGCCCAATGAACCAGATTTTTCTCCATTCTATGTATCGTTCCTAGACCTTTCATGTTCTGTTGTATCAATTCAATCCAACCAAACAAACAAATAAACACCTGCACTTAATAACTAGTCTAAAATCAATATTATAAGCACACAAGATAAACTTTTGCAAACAAACATTTGAGAGATCCCTCTCTGAGAACAGGAGGACTAGATCCTGTAACTCTAAAGATTGGTTCTGATGTTGCCTTGTCTTTTGATTTTCCAAACTATCAAAACATGGGACACCAACATAGATGTCAAGGCTAAGCTTGATAGTGAAGAAGATTCTTCAGTGACCACATCAATTGGATCAGGATTAGTTGAAGGTGTATTAGAAATTGACTGTACTGCTTGATATGCTATCTCAAAAGGACTCAAAGGCATCTTGCCATTAAAAGAATCCATTTCTGACTCTGAAGGCACTATCCAAGGGTCATTGAATGGAATAGTGCTTGATGAAATTATATTGATATTAGCAATAGTATGCGGTACGTTGGGTGGAGGCATAGAAAAAGTTCCCATCAAAGTAGAGTCTTTTACTAAACCTACTCCAACATCTTCATAAGGAATAGTCGATTTTCCAATATGTTGGATACTATCAGTAGAGGCTGGGTCAGATGAATAATATGATAGCTGATCGATTTCACAATATTTCCTTTATGAGGAAACATGATTAAAAAAAAGACAGAAGATACAACATCAGTCATAGCATAAGACCAATTTCGACCTAGAAGAAGGTTGTAATCTAGAGGGGCATCAACTACTTCCACGTCCAGATTAACAGTTTTTCCTTCGACCTCTATAGGTAGATCTTGTAAAATTTCATACGGATGGAATCCTCTTCCATAAAAAGCTTGTAGGATTGTGGGAGATTGGTTGATTGTTGGAGGACCAAGACCTTTCCAACAATAAAATGACATTATGCACATAGATGCTCCCTCATCAATTACAGTACGAAAAATTCGTCTGTTTTTGAATAATACCAGAATCTGAAAAGCCATCTGATGAGGGAGTCTTGGTGTAAAATTTCCTAAATCAAAGACTATAAGGTTAGAATCTTGAGGATCTATAGCTCCAATAGATGATAAAAGTAATTTCCTCTGTGCTGGACATGATTGCAACACTTCTAAGGCTGACATTGCTAAAGGGGAAATCGCCAAGTCTTCAACAATGTTGTAGTTCTGAGCTGCTCTCGCATGTGGATTGAAAGTTGACTTCTGAAGTACACCTTTAGCAGGCAGTTTGATTACTAGATCAGGATTAGGTTTCTCGATATGAAGTGGATCAGAAACCAAAGGAGATGTAGCTGGTGCTTAATTATAATTTTCTACTTCTTTACCAATAATAGGATTTTTACTTCCATAGTCTTGTGATCGCGTCACAACCATAACCTTAGACATCATTAAAATATCTGCTGATGATTGTGAAGAAGATAATATCATTTTTCTATCTTGAGTAGGAGAAATATCCGTCAAGACAACAGGTGTGGGTGAGCCTTTGGCGAATTTAGAGACCTCAGACTGATGTGGGCACTCTTTAGTGAAGTGATCCTCGTCACAGATAAGACAAGGATAACGAGGTTTTCGTTTATCATCAGATGGTTCAGTTTGGTAGATGAAGCCTTTTTACTTTTATTCTTACCTTTCTTCTTATTACTGGTTTTGTATTTAGCTGTAGATGAATCTACAACGTGAATTTCGGTAGAAGTTTCAAGGGAAGACTCTTCTTTTGGTGAATCAGGTAAAGTTATTATAGGATAAGTAGTTTTTGAGGACTTCTTCTTTCTTCTATTTTTATTAACTAAACCAAATACACCATCTGTAGCATGAGACCCTGAAGGAGTTGCAGTTATTTGACCAGGACGTGGTAAATCAGGTATTTTTTTCGTACAAAGTACCAGACTGTGTATATACGAGGCCTTAGTACTGAGCTTGAGAAATGACATGTTCTTCAGTAACAACTCCTCCCTTAACCACATCTTTAGTGATCTTTGGAAGTAATGATTTGATGAACCATTATGCAAAGATCTGATCTGGAATAAAAAATTTCACCAAACCTCTTCTACATCTCCATTCATGTATGTGATCAGATGTACGTGGATGTAGAATGTTTTAATGAAGTCAATAATTCCGTGCCATTTTCGTATCCTACTTGCAACTGAAAATGTGTTAAGAAAGCAGTTGCTAAAGCATTGAAATTGTTGAATGAGCCACGTGGTAATTCAATGTACCATTTTGCAGCTAAACCTATCAGTATTCTCTGAAACAGTCATAATCTAATAAAATCATTAATCAAAGAGTTGGATGCGCACCAGAGGTGGTAAGGCATGACATTGTTTGATGGGTCTCTCCTGATTTCCCTTCAAATTTAGGGATATCACTAGGTGAATTATTTGGCATTGGCGGCCAATATAGAAGATAATAGATTGCATCATTCGTTAGGCGTGACAAATCATGTAAATCCAAAGTTTCTATGAATGGCAACCAAAGGTTAGGGTCTTGAGAAAATTGATAACCTTGCGGAACTATACCAGTAGAAGGAGGAGGATATCCAGGATATCCTAGAATAGCCTGTGCATTTGGGATTGGAATACCTCCCGGATAAACAGGATTAGCTGGACCATATTGGGGTTGAGCTGGTATCTGATACATGTAACCAGGGTATGGTTGATGCCGGTATACTGGATTTTGCGCTACAGGTCCATACTGATACTGCCCTTGATACAGTTGATAAAAAAACTAAGGTTGGCTTGTTATAATTGTACTTGTACCAGGTGGTCCCGTAGGCATTTGCACAATAGTCTGAAATGTAGGTCTAGGTTGTGGTGCAGAAACTACAGGGATTTGTTGTGATACTTGAGAGGCAGTAGAAATAGGGGCTGCAGAAACTCCAGGAATAGGTGTGGTAGCTTGAACAAAAGTTGTTGCAGCAGTTTGAGCTAGAGTTCTAGGTGTACTCAAATCAGGCTGCTGAACTGTACCAGATGCAGGTACCTAAATCGTAGGTTGGACAGGTTGTTGGATTTGACTGTAACCAATTGGCTGGCCTGGTTGATAATAGGGTACTTGCACATTAGGTTTCAAATTTTGTTGAACTTGAGATGGGTCCCAACCGTATTTACTCCGGGATATGAAGGTCTCATAGAAGGTTGTGCATAAGAAGGACCATAACTAGGTTGATAATTTGGAACATATGCTTGATAATTAGCTGGATAATTCCCACCTCCTTGAAACAATTTTTTTTCCAGGTAGAACTATGGACCTAAAGGAGGCTGCTAACCCTGAAAAAACGGTTTCCCTGGTGTAGGGTATTGTCCTTGAAGAGGTTGCAGACCCTGAGTTGGGAACTATCCTTGAGGTTGATATTGACCCTGAGGTATGTATTTACCTTGAGGTATGTACTGTCCTTGAGGTTGATATGGTACTTGAGGTATGTATGGTCCTTGAGGTTGCCCTCTAGGTGGTAAATTACCACTTTGAGGTTGCCCCTGAGACGGTAAATTACTACCTTGAGGGTCAGAGTTAGGAATGTTTCCAGAAATCATGTAAATGTGTTCTGCATTCAAATTTTCGGTATGTGATTCATTTGGACCAGATGATGGTATATGTTTGTCAGGAGAAGAAGCTTCTCCTGAGAAAGTACTAGAAAGCGACCGATATCCTACCGGAACAGATGGACCACCATACAAATATGATTCTGGTGATGCAGAAAACATGGATGACTCACTAGACATGTTTAATGGAGATCTATAACCTCTTGGTATGGCATAAAAAGGAATTCTGGGTGGCAAATAGTTTAGACCAGTATTGTGTAGAAAGTATGTCAATTGAGAATACCAAGGATCTTGTTTGAAAGGGCTATAGTAAATCGATTCACTTGGCCTAAGATCTAAAGAGTCTTGATTTGAAGGAGGAACAACTTCTTCTTCAGTGTCAGTAACTTCTTCAATACTAATGAGACCAGAAGGAAGATTTTCAGTGATACGATACTTCACTCTCGGTGAATCAGGACGATGAGGGGTTGGAGTAATGAACTTGAAAGTAGACTCAGATATAGCAGGTTCAGTTTCTGGTTCAGAAATTTCAGAATCAGTAGCTAATAATTCACTAGTTGTAGAAACAAGTTCAGCTAGTTCAGAAATTGAAACTCTTCTTGGAGTACTCTCTATCATTCAAGGTTGATCTAATTCGTATTCAGGATGAATAATTAATGATTTTTCTTCGTTTTTAGTTGATCTAGTCCCTGATGTTTGTCCTTTCTCAGATTTAATTTTTTCTAACTGGCTTGGTGTGTACTCAGGGGTTTTCCCTTGCATTCTATGTGATTGTCTAGGTAATTCAACAACAATTAAAAATTTTAACACATGAAATCAAAGAAAATTTCAACAAAATGTCCTAAAGTCTCTAAGGAAACAATTAAATTGATCACACACCTACAAAATCTAAGAGAGAAATCCACACACATACAGTAGATTCCCACACTAAAAACACTAGTTGGTGATGAAATCCAACGTCGTAGAATTTTAATGCAGAAATGGTGGTTGGAACAGTTACCCCAACAACCTGCTTAATGAAACATTCTGGTGCAAGTTTCTCCACTTAAACCATCTCGAAGTAAAGAGAACCCTCCTGAAAGTCCAACTGAGTCTAGTCGAAGTATACTCCAGGTACAGTGGGACCTTCCCTCCACTGTCACCTTGGGAAAGAATCATAAAGTTTATAGCCACTAAGGTAACCAACGGGAACACATATACCTGGGGGAACAGTCTACGATCCGATATACACCCAAGGGAAGAGTAACTAGCTCAATCTCCTTGAAGGCTCCTTGAGATAATCGAAGTTTTATGACAAGTGACCCTAGGCTCCTCGACAATGGTCTACCGAGGTTTATCGATTTTAATATGTGCACATATGCTATCTTTCCCAATGAGATAGGTACGATTACCTCACTGGTTCGAACATGATCTCGTGCTTGACTCTTTTAAGAAGAGATTCCCAGAGCATAGATGCTACAATTGGATTTTTCCTACCGCAAGATTGCTACTTGTTTGTTTTAACTGTCTTGGAATGTTAATTACAACCTGTTCCAAGACACTAGCCGAAGCTATGTTGGTGGAAAAGAGCCTTAGAAAATGTAAAAATATCTAGATTGATTTTAATTAAAGCGTTGTTTTTAATTTGGCGATTTCTTAAGACAGAAGGTATGGAAGTGAAACTTCAATGATGTTTCAATGACCCGACTCAAAAATACGCTAATATGCATCTAAATGAAAGTGCAACTCTTTTCTTTTCAATGAAACCTATTTAAAGGAAAGATTTGAGAGATTTAGATAACTTTCAAAACACCAATTATTTCTCATATAAACAAAAATATTTGAAAAGAAGACGATTTATTTGAGAACTCAGTTTCATAAAATGATCAATTACTCGTTTGAAATGAAATCCTTAATCAATCAGATCAGAAACTACAAATCATTTAACAAACTATTTCCAAAAATAAGACCTTATCGAAAACTCCTAAAAACGTAAAATTCAAAACAAAAAAGATTCTAAGTTTGAACTCTATCTAAAAAGGTTTTTTGAGGATGTTTCGCTTAGTTTGTGATCAAACCAAGAAATATTTTTTCTTATCTCAGCAAAACAAAACATCCAACAATGGTTTAAATTTAAATTCAGGCCTTGGTAAGCTTAAGACTCTTCTAAATTTTCAAATGAAAATAAAACTCAATTTTCATCAAAGCAAGGGTTGCAACAAATTCAATTGTTCGGCAAGAAAACAACAACATACCAGTAAGCTAAGGTATATGATGGTTTCTGATATAGAGCAGCAAGAAAGTAGAGCAAAAACTCGCTTGTAAAATGCAAATCATATGAAAAACCATTCAGACAGAAGAATTGCTGAAAGAAATTCACACATAAGACTTTGACAGTCAAGATAAGTTGGGGCAAACACAAAGAATTTTGTAATCTTGCTCCTGAAAATAGAATTCTTAATTTTTCAAAATTTTTCCACAAGTCCGCAGGTTTCAATAAAGAACAGTGCGGTACCACACTATTCTGAACTAAAAATTGTGGAGGCTATTGCACTGTCTTTAAACAAAAATTGCGGAGGACAGAAAAAACATAGAAAAAATAAAAAATTAGTTTTAATTTTCAGGGATTCTAATAATTTATCTACCCAACCCAGTTTGAGACTAATCAAAATAAAAAAATCAAACTGAAAAATAAAAATGAGAAACTAAGTTCTATTCCCCAGTGGATTCACCATTTTGTTCTGCTGATAAATCCTTCTTGCGGACAAGAACGATCTCCCTAGTATCCTAAGGATATCTAGAAACAAACAACCAAATGCAAACCATTTTCTCTAGATCATTTGTGATTCAGAATTATTAATAACAAAGTACGAGGACATGCCCCTACCTGAAGTCCAATGCTTTGCTGAAATATTCTATCCACTTGCTCCAAAAGAGGTCATTTCAGTATGTGAAACCTGCAATCAAAGACAGATAAAAGGATTAAAAGCACCTACAAGATATAATAATTGAGAAAACACTAACCTATCTCAATGATCAAGGAATCCAAGAATTGAAATACTCAAATAGATACATGAACAATTCAATGAGAAAATGAAATCCATTTGTATTAACTTATATAATAAGCAACCTTACAACCTTTCGCCTTGATGTTATACAGGTTCTTCCGGGGTCCTGAAAAATTATTCTCTCTCATATTGACAAGCTTTCTTCTCTCTAAACTAGCATAAAGTTATTGACATGAGTGTGTGATCATTGTCATATAAAAAATGGCTAGTAGAGAGAGTATGCTCATGGAATTATTTAGCAATTAATATGTATGTCTACCATATAGTCTCTACCAGCTACCCTTGAGACTGAAACATGAGCTCAATCTATAGGGAAATGGAGGTAGTTTCATTTCCATGAAGAGTGGGATGGATTCCTCTCATGAAGGGATTTGAGCTCCATAGACCAAGGGATAAGCTCCATGAGTGAAGGGATAGAGCTCATGAGTATAGGATAAACTGGCGAAACGCACCTTTACTGAAGCTTCCCGGTTGAGAATGTTCATCTAGGCGGGCTTCTAGAGCTTACTTTTTCCTTTATTTGATGAGCACATGAGTTCATAGGAGTTTTAATGAGCATTTCTCCAATTCCAAGACTTTGTTTAGGAACATTAGGGTTTTTGACCTCTAAGGGAGCATAATATAGGTAGTGATGAACCCACTTTTGACAGTTAAATTTCTTTGGTGACAAAAATAACATGTAACAAATATATGATGTTAGCATTAATTAAAAAACGTAATAAAAGATAAATGTGTGGCTGATCGAGGAAGCTCTCTCTGTGCTTTCTATCTTGAGAGACTGGAGAGCTAAGCGTCGTTTGTGGGATAATGGCCAAGCTCGGAAGATCCATTTGGAAAATAAAAACACAAAGGAAGAGATCAATAGGACAATATGGGACCTCATGGATAAAGACAAGGACACAAATGTAGAAACCTCCCAACACAACCCTACAGAATCGACATCATCAAAAAATCCCAAGGGTTTAATGGATTTGACAGAACAGCAGAACAATCCAATTAGATCAATTTGGAATTCAGATTTGAGTTTGTGGAAATAATATAAACCTTGTTGTTCTCTCACTATCCTGCAAGCTGACATACAATGAATCCCAATCCAACTTCAGACAGAAGAACGAAAAGTGAGAAAGGCAGAAAGATGAAGAGAGAGAAGTTTCATATTTATATCGAGTTACTAAGAGAAAAAGATGAAATGGATGTACATGCATATTTTACGTAGTAGAATCACTAACAACTTGAGGAAGGAGTGATGACTGTAAATAAGACAAAATGGGTGGAAGAACTTGACATAATATATGTTTTTGTGTGCATTCATTATGGGTTGAGTTTTGATGGAAAACAAGCTCTTGTATAGGGCACTATTTATATTTGTGGCACATGTTTAGGATGACGAATCTCAACATTGTAACCAACAAGAACATGAGAATATAATGCCTATCAACATAATTAATTAAAATAATTGTTTGGCATGTCACTAGTATATTTGGCAGAAATTCCGACACTTTAGTTCTGACACTTCTATCATATTGTTGGAAATTTCCCCAAATTTTATCAAATTTTCAAATCCCGCCACCGACCGTCGCTATACCGACGTTTTGGGACATCGTCGCTTTTGCGATGTTTATGAATGTCGTCGGAAATGCGACGTTCTAAACGATTCGTTGGAAGAGCGACAATTGTGGGACATAATGTCGGAAATGCGATGCTTCTAAAATATGCGTCGGTATTGCGACGGTTTGGAGAAAACATCACAAGACCGATGTTTTGCTCCAAACCGTCATAATACTGACACATATTTTAGAAGCGTCGCATTTCCGACGTGTCTAAAATATGCGTCGGTGGCCAAACCTTACCATACGTTTTGACATATGCCATGGAATATGATTTGTCATTAATTTAAACTTTGGAATTTTGGGTTAATATATATAATATAACTTTGGAACTTTGTTTTTAAACCTTGGAACTTTGGGTTAATATATATAATGTGTTAATATATACAATATAACTTTGGAGCTTTGTTTTTTTAAAGCTTGGAACTTTAGGTTAATATATATAATATGTGGAATTATATATAATATATAACTTTGGAACTTTGTTTTTTTAAACCTTGGAACTTTGGGTTAATATATATAATGTGTTAATATATATAATATAACTTTGGAATTTTGTTTTTTTAAACCTTGGAACTTTGAGTTAATAATATATAATATAATGTGTTGAATTATATAATAATTAGGTTTGGATTAAATACGAATATATATATTATTTTAAAATATTATTTTTATTAGAATATATATATATATATATATATATATATATATATATATATATATTCTAAATAAGTCTAAATTCTATTAGTGTAACAAAATAGTACAAGGAGGCTCAGGCCTCTGCAGTGCTAGCCCAAGTTCATGGCATAATTCAACAAAAAAAACAAGAAATTGACTGCCCATAAGAGAGAAACCAGTCCAGTCAGAAGTATATTTTCTTCCCTCACAGGGGAAACCAACATATCATAACAGAAAGATACTGCTTTAGAAATAACTCCAAAACTGACAATTTTGCTTAAAAACTTAGAAGTAGACCCATAAGACTTGGAACCGGGAAACAAAAACCTGATAGAACTTGATGGTCTAGATGTCATTTGGGGAAGATGGTTGTTCTTCAACAATTAGACATCTATAAGCTTCAAGATCATCCTTGGCTACCTGCTTTTCACCGGTTTCGTCCTCCGCTTTCTTGCAGGTGTTGAAGTGGCCGATTTTGCTACGTTCCTATTCTTCACTGCTTTCATTGTCCTGAATTCTGCTTCGTTTTGGGATAGGACTACCTTTCTTGAGTGTTGAGGGAACGCCCTGAGTAGTTGCTATCTTCTCCATGGTGAATCCTTCGGAGCTTGGGTGCTCCTCCTTAAACGAAACAATAATGGTTGCAGTGTTGCGTGGTCAGTCTAGGGTACACCTATAATGAAAATGAGCCGAATGACTGGGCTGCTGCGAGCTGGAAGAGTGGGTAGGCTGCGAGGGGACAACAGCATCCAGATGTTGCATCGTCGGGAGGCTTGCCGAGGGATGAGATTGCATAGGACGAGAGCTAGCATTTCGAGCCCGACCCCGATCACTGCGCGTAGCTGGGTAGTGTGTAGAAAAATGGTCCGACGAGGGGGAGGAAATTTGGAAGAAAAGAAGGCGATAGTGACGCTAATTTTCCTCATTTTCTCGCACCGCCTCTATGGCGAGCGCATTCTTTGGCGCAAACGAGGCATTCTCATCTTTGAGATATTGGTGGATGAGGTGCGGGCGTGGAGGATGTGGCACTAGGGGTGGAAGAAGAATCGATGGCCAAGAGCTGGAGGCAAAGTGTGAGTTAGAGAGAGAAAAATGCGAGGAAATGGATGACGGACACCCGATTCGATACAACGAAGAATATGGCAACGTCTCCCTGTAGTCGTGTTAGGGTCCCGTGATTTGGCCGATTGGCGAGCCAAATGACGATGTAACATCAAACCAAGCTTTGGAGTCCAAGGACCTAGCCTTCGTGGACTCAGAGAGGGCTCTCTCTATTAGATGTAAAGGATGTCGATGTGTTTGCTTATGGTGTTATGATATTAGGCTAGTTATGAAGTGAGTTTTTGATTTTTGGTTTTTTAAGTTTGTGAGGGATAAAACTGATCAAAGATATAAAAATGGATAACAAGAAGTTAGATCAACTGGGCTATGGGGTCAAACAGGTCAAGGAAGCTATGAGATGATGATGTAAGGCTGCTGTAGGGCCGATTTGATTCAAGGTAGAAAGGATCTTTGGGAAAAATGGAGTAAATGGACATCAAGTTTGTGAAAGACGAAGGATTTCAAGCATAACTAGTTTGATAGCAGACATAAACATGTTATGGCAAGCCATTAATCATGAAAAATGTAACTACAAGCTAAATAATACATAGAAATAAACAGTCAAACCATGCATAGAAGTATAAGACCCTCTAACTTTGGGAAATGGCTATCAGACTTTGGGGAAAACACATAAGACGGACTAACAACTCAAAATACTATGCCGGAACGCCTAAACATAGTATTTAAGTTATTGGGCACTTTGACAAACAAGCTTTCATAGTTTTAGGCAAAGGGCTAGATCGGGACTAGGCCTCCTTGGTTCAACAAGATGATAAACTAGTCAGTCAAAGAGATAGTTTCATGGACAGAACTATGGACAGTCATAGGTAAGCAGGGCACACCATACATCCTACTCAACATGCATAGAAATTATGAATAAAACTAGCAACAATATCCTTAAGTTACTAAAGAGCAGTTAAGAATTCTTTAGTGCAACTAAGGAAGAAGAAAAACATAAAAGCTATGAAGATTCAGGAAATTTGAGGTGCCTCCATGGGCATATCTCAAATTTATTCTCCACTGATCTATAGCAAGCAAGAAGCATGTATCATGAATGAAAAATAGAAGACAACAACAAAGCAAGAAACACTATACCATTCTACCATGTCATGGAATCCATCAACAATCCTTCATCATTCATCAAAAGCATCCAAGAGGCAATCCAAAATCATAACACAAGTATGTTCTTCAAAGCTCATATGACCAATATATTGATTCTTCTCTCAAGTTCAGCCTTGTTTTACAATGAAGCCTTGTGGAATAAATAGGCTCAAGTGAGGAAAACCTCATGGTGCAACTAGCTATCCCATTGGCCTAATCCAAATATCTAAACTTGTCCTTGAGGCTTTGCAAAGCCCAAGGCACAAAATATCTCATAAAATATCTAAAAAATGCTAAAAACGGAAATTATATTGACTTTGCAACATTTTCCAAGTGCAAAAATAGCTAAACGCACATTTGGAAAAAGCAGATTTTTGAGGTTCAAAAATTACAAAAATACTTCAAATTTATATCAGGAAAAGGTCCCCTGACTTGCCAGAAACATTTGGAAGCCTTCCTGGTGTCGAAACGGGGCTCATGATGGCCCGTTAGAAATCTCTCTGTGTCTACTTTCCGGCACAACTGAAATCACCTCAATCTGATGCATGAAAGTCCTCCAAATCTGTACATGTGTGTAAAAATCCAGGAAATAGCAGACTGCTGATATGACGGGCAGAATGTGAAAAAAGTGAGCATTTTTCGCCAATGTGAGAGGGCGAATGATCTCCAAATGCTCTGAAAATCACTGGGGACCTGCTCATAGAATTATGGCATCAACTGGTATCATCCTTCTCCCTTGAAAAATCCTCAAACTGAAATGGCGAAATTATGAGTTTTCGACCAAAAACCCAAAAAATGCCAAAAAACAAAAAGTTGCCGAAATGGGCCCAAAATTGGCATGCATGACCCTCAGAGGTCCCTACCAATATGCTCCGAAGATGAGGCCAAAATATCAAGGGATGATATGCTTTTCTCCCCTTTCCGTGCCGGGCGCTTCCCCTTTGCCTTCTTCAATTTCTCTTGGGCTGCCTTTAGTTTGCGCCGGGAAAACTGATTCAACTTTCGAAAGTGCTGTGTCCTCTTTCTTTGTAGCTCTAGATCTTTGTTCGCCCTCTCAAGTTTCATCTCCAAGTGTTTGTTGGCTCTTTCAAGCCATGCCTCTTTGTTTTCTTCAATTTCCTGCTCAAGGAGTGCAGTGAGAGGAAAGGCTTGGAGATGGGCTTGTTCTTCTGCTTTCTGCTTTTCCAAGGCTCTTTTAAGCCCTATGGTCCTAGGCCTCTTCCGCCTAGGCTAGTCTTCCTCTTCTTCCTCATCAAACTCACCAATGAGTTCTTCTATCCTTGCTTGCGCCTTAGCTGCCTCATTCTTATATTTGATCGCCCGTGCTTCATGAACAGCTGTGTGAACATTCATCTGTTTGTTTTGGATCTCCAAGAAGTGGTTGAAGTTCCTTTCCCTTTGAAGATCCTCCTCTAATGCCTCAATTTTCCCCTCTTTATGGATTAGGAGGTTTTCAAGAAGGCGGGCCTCATTATCACTGTCATCGCTTTGGATTGGGATGACAGCCAATGCACCCCCATGTTTTGTACTTTCTCCAACTTTGCTTTTCCCTTTGAAGGCCAATCTTGCACTTTTCCTCCTTGGCATGCTAGTAGGTGTCCTTTTGGGCGATTTCCTTTTGCTAGGAACAACCTTTGTCGCTGTTGGAGTGGCAGCCTTAGACCCTTTCTTCCTTGCTGTGCTGAGCTTTATTCTTTTGGGAGGAGGAGACACAACTGATTTACCTTTGACATCTTCTTGAGGATGCTGCTCTCCTTGAGGCTACTGGATGTCTTCTTCTTGCTGTTCACCTTGCTGCCCCTGTTCGCCAACATCACTTTGCTGTTGTGATTGGATTTCCTACTCAATTTGTGGCCCAAGTGGTTGCTCAACTTCCTGCCCAAGCTGTTGTTCCTGTCCTCCAATGTCAAGCTGTTGTTCTTCATCTTGTACCTGCTGATGTCCTTCATCTTGTACCTACTGCTGTCCTTCATCTTGTATTTGCTGCTATTCATCCCTTTCCTCTTGCTGCTGTTCATCCTTTTCCTCTTGCTGTTGTTCATCCTTTTCCTCTTGCTGCTGACCTTTCTCTTCTTCGTGTTGACTTGGTTGTCCTGTAGTCATTTTGAGCCTTCTAGGAGTAGGCCTGCTAGACAAAGGTACCGGGCGATGGACAGGCTGAGTGGGAGACACATGGACAGGAGGAACAGTAGAGAAATCTGGATGACTGATGAATACATCCCATGGAACCTCTTTCTTCTCTAGCTGGTGTAGGAAGATAATCTTGATCAGAGAATGATGGAAAAGGGAAGGGATTTGCAGAGGTGGGGCCTTCTTCTGGACAGTAGATGCCATCTTCTCTATGCTCTTGAATAAAAAGTAAGGGAGGTTCAGTTGCCTATTTCTAGTAAAATGCATCAATAATCGAACATGGTAGGCATAAACTCGATCAAACCTCCCTTCACAAGTGAAATATTTCATTATGACTTTCATAAGAGGAGCATAGTTGTCAAGGAGATATGAAAAAGGGAAAATAGCAGTGAAAGCCTCTCTATGCTCAAGCTTGATGAAAGGCTTGTAATCTTCTAAGTCAAGATGAGCCTGTTTGAACCATTTTTCGCCATGATATGGAATCTTGGTGGCCTTGGACACATACCTTGGAGAAATCTTGAAATCAAGACCTACCACTTGGAAATGTTTTTCTTTGAATCTTAGGGTGCATAAGTGTGTTAATGGCGAAAAACTTTTGACTTCTTGTATTTTCTGGCAAAAATCTAGGCAACCTACTTCATGGAAGTTGAAAAGGACAGATGGATGAGCATTAACCTCTTCTGTAGAGATTGGCTCATATCTTTTATGCGGACCGCTCCTGTTGTCTTGCCTTGGAGGCATTTTGACCTAAATATGCTTTGGAAGAAACAAACTGCCTCACTGTGTGTAAACTGCCCTTTTGGAGTCAAACTGTGTCAATGTACTGCTTTGACAGAGAAACAATGTGATTTGGATGGTTGCAACAAGTTTTCTTATAATACACAACCTCTGCTCTCTTAAAAAGTATCCTTCTACCTTGAATGTACCTCAGCCAGGAAGATTTCTCAATAAGAGACCAAACAGTGGAATGAAGGACATACTGTTAGGAGGAATTTGTTGTGAGAAGTGTCAAAATCACCTTGTTCTTGTGAAGTTTTAGAGGTCAATCAACACATCTGTACCTTTGCCCAAGGTAGACTTTGAAATCATTAACAACCTGCTTTTCTTAGTGTGCCAATCACTCAACAAACTTGCATATGGTACAATCAACTATTAGTATGATTAGACAGTCAATATCACAGTTCTGAACAAGGTGACAGAGTAAAAATGCTCCAACATTTCAACCAAGCCTGCAATAGTCTTCTCTTTTCAAAATAACTAGGACCTCTTATCAATGTAACACCCCTGGCTATGTAGGAAACATCCCTTGCTTCTATCTGAACATCCACTTATCAAACCAGCTCGAAGACCAAAAGTCAGTCAAGCAACTGCACAGTGAAAACTGTCTTTTTATGAGGAGCAGGAGCAGCTTTACCCTGTGGTCTTTCAACTTATAAACTTCTCTTTTGAAAAATCCCTTTTTTCTGATTATACTTCACTGTCTTCTATTTGTGTGTTACTTCATTAAACAGATTCATACATATACAGATTTAACCCCCAATGTGAGCATACAGGCAGAATTACTGATATGGAATAAGGTGACAGAATTTTGAAGAATGTTTTACAAATTTCAACCAAGCCTGCAGGGGGAATATCCTTTCACATAATCAGAGTTCCTTTTTCTCAACATAGAGTTCCTGTCTGTTTTAGCAAATCACTTTGCAATCATCTGAAAATCAACTGAACAGAGAGTTTGAAGAACAAGAGGTAACTAGAAATGTACATAGTGCAACTGTCTTTCCCTGTAGAGACTTTTAATAGTGATTAACACTTCAGCACAGTTTTCTGAATCAAGGATATTCTCAGCCAAAAACTGTTTATATATGGTGATGTAACAGTCTTTATATGGAGAATTTATTTTTCAATATAGAAACCCTGTCTTTTTAACAAGTATCTTTGTATCTTCTAGAAATCACTTTGTCGAACGAGTTTGGAGAATTAAAAAGGCAGTCAAGGTTTTACAACCAACACACTTTCTTTAAACAAAACACTGTCCTCTCAAGACCACACCTTTCCTTACTTTGATCTTAATAACACTCCAAATAAGCACAGCAACCCCCTCCTTCTACTATATTCTTTGCACAGTCTGGGATAAATCCTTTTATAGGTTAGAGGCTGTGTTTTATAGCTTGAAAGTTGATAGCACTGTTTTATCTTTCAAACATACAGAGGAGACTTTGTTTGAAAGGGTTAGAGTACTCAAATCATGACCATTGCTTTTGAAGAAACATAACCCACTGTTTCAGCCCTTTCACAACTCTGTTTTCTCTTTTTGGGCTCTGCTTGTACAGTTTAACAACTGTTCGGAGAGAAATTTATAAGTTTTGAAATTCTTGAGAGGGAAACTACCATTCGGGTTATTTCATCTTTCAACCAGCACGACCATAGTAGAGACTCATATTTCAAACAAACTCGCAGGACTTAAGACTGCAAATCATATAGTGATTTTCTACTTTTTTCACCACTTGACATTTTGCAAAATAGCGAGGGGGCTCACAAAATACCTTCAAACTTGATGATAGATCTCTTGTGGAGAGCCGGAGGTGCACTGGAGGTCTTTAGGCCTGCGCGGCACTCTGCAGAGAAAGAACGGCGCGCACAAGACTACCCGAGCAGCCTGTCGGGTCGGGGTCGGGCGTCGTGTACAGGCGCGTCGCGCACATGTACAGGCGCGTCGCGCATACATTGACCGCCCGTTCAAATTTTCTTCCAGGCGCGTCGCGCAATGTTCCAGGCGCGTCGCGCGGTGAAAAAATAGCCAACTCCTGCAGATCTAGCTGAAATTTCTGTGTTTCGATGCTGAGGGTAGCAAAGAGGCTTTGCTCGGGATCGATGAATTTCAAAATGGATGACAACAGCTTTGATCTTTGTTTGAAGTAATGAAAACCAACGGTCCCTTTTGATTTTTGACTTGAGAGGGTTCTTTTCAAAAGTTTGAAAAGCAGGTTCTTTAAACAATATGTAGAACTTATTTTATTTTTTGATACATGGCTCGAGACATAAACATCTTTGGCGAAGGTGGTATATACTGCGGCTAGTTTCGGTGGGCATTATTTTATAAAAACAAACTTCCATGATTGGATTTCTTTCTTTGTGTTTTATCATTAGGAAATAAACTATTGCTATTGCGGCGCGCTTTTGGTGATATTTTTAACAAGGAAAAACCACTCAAGATCTTCTGAAGAGCATTGAAAGCTGTTTTGTCATTTTAAAAGGAGGTGGTCTATCTTCTTCCAACTTGGTTGATAGTTTCTGCTTCCAGGTGATTCATAAGCTCCTCCTTTGGTTGTAAGTGCCATATTTTAGTTGCATCCATTCATATTATCTTTCTCTTTTTACTTGAAAGGAACTCTTTTAGACTTCTTGGAATGTGACAGTGAAGTGTTGTTTGACCCCTTCTCCTAAGGAAACTGCCCCTTTTTGTATCAATGGCATGCATATTCAAATTGTCTCCTGCCCACTATGATGTATAGTTTGAAAGACATTTTCCTATGAGTAGGAAAACCAATACCTTTTGAAACATAAACACCATCTGTTGCCTGTGTAATGACTTTTGCTTTCCTTCTTTGTCTCTTTCCACTGCATCTTTGACCAATCAGTCTTTAAAAACAGTCAATGCTTTGGCCATCTGCTCATGAATGAAGGAGGCCCTTCACTTGGCAAAGTATCTGAAGACTGTTTGATAAGCCTGCCTGACAAGGGTTTTTCTTGGATATGATGGTAAGCAAACAAACTTGAAAACATTAATACTTTTACCTCTGCCTGCAATCACTACTGTGCTTCAGAAAAAACCCTAGTCAATGTGTCACTGTCTCACTGTTTAGTAAAAGCAAACCTGGTCTTTTGCAATCCTCAAAGTCAATATTGGCCAGCGCCCTCTGCTTGTAGATGAAGGAGCCGCCCTAACCCTCTGCTTGTAAATGAAGGAGGTTCCGGGCCATGACAAATTACCAGTTTTCTGTGACAGTGGTGTCTTTCTCTTACTGTGATTTTCATGCTGAAAGGAGGCTGCAAGGTCTTGA
>JAXQQM020092951.1:0-104394 GCA_034641835.2 Pinus albicaulis
ACCATCAAGTGTAAACAGAGCGTTTCCCTAGCCACTAACGCGGCCAATGTATTGCTTGACTGCGTTATAACGCTCTTGTTATGTTCTATATATGCGTTACCCTGGCAGAAATAGGTTTAATTTAGGTCTTTGTACTTCTTCCATATTTGTCTTCCCCTCTGAGCTGATGAGGAGGTATTTTGACCAGTAACAGATGCCCCCTAAAGTGTGAGGTCAGAGACGAAGACGATGGCCGAAATACTTTATAATTTGTAGAGATAGAGAGAAATTGAAAGACTGAGGAAAACCTGAAACAACAACATATGTCAGAAAATATAGTATTTGCCTAGAGTCGGGCATGTCCCATGCTCAGTAGCTTAAACAACATGATTTCTCTAGAATAGAGATATGAAGAATCTGTCCACCAATAGGCACAATGTGGAAGTGTCTGTCATAACAAGATCAGGCTGAAGAAGCTATCTCCATAAACAATATCGCAGCTTGGGGAAGGGAACACAACTTTAATGATGTAGCCTTTGCCCCAAGGTCTTGACCGCCGATTCACTTAAAACTGCATATTTCTCAACATGTGAATGAGGGAGTTCTTGTCGAACATGTGAGAAATCATCTGATTACCAGTCAATAATGAAAACTCTTAACAGACGCGAAGATGGCCACCGATAATGATGATGGTCCCTAAGATGCCCAGTACAATCTAGCGAGTGTGAATAAAAGGAGTTGAAGTCGAACACTCGTAGAATCATTCGACCGAGAGCCAATGATGAAGACCCTTGATCAAACACAAGACTACCTGCCACTGATGTCTACAAGTATTTGGGTACTGATCTGTTTCTGGATCAACTTCCTAGATAAGGTGTTGAAGTCGATAGGAAGTGATCTATTGAGAGGTAGGCACTGAGGTGTCCCACATCAGTCAACACGAAACAGAAACCAACTGATTTTGTTTATGATTTGAGATAAGGAAGAGTAAATGGGAACGTCAGACGACAAATAATTTCTGGCATAATGAACGGTTTGGTTGATAACAGGAGCAGTAGATAGCGAGATCTGCTTGAACAATAGAAGGCACTCTACCAGGGTACTAGGCAGCTGAAGCGTGTTGAACACCAAAGAGTGTGTTAGGATTTTACCGGTGCAGGGACACTGGGAAATGAAGGCTAATACTCATAGATGGTAGGGTTCGGCTAACTGCGAAAGAGTTTTCTGGGAAGTGCCATGTTCAAGAATTTTGCTGCCAAATCGACCTTTTTGAAAATGTAACAGAGGTAGTATCCATTTTGTCCAATTTTTTCCCCGTCTGATTAAGTTTAACGAGTCCAGACGAGTAAACTCGGTGAATTTTTCATGTTTAGAGAGTCTGAAAAATGTCAGGAAAGACAACTCTGTGCCCCATCTGATTAGATTTAACGAGTCCAGATGAGCAAACTCAGTGAATTTTTCATGTTTAGAGAGTCTGAAAAATGTCATAAAAGAGAACTCCATGTCCTATCTGATTAGGTTTAACGAGTCCAGACAAGTAAACTCCGTGAATTTTTCATGTTTAGAGAGTCTGAAAAATGCCATAAAAGATGACTCCATGGGGTAACTTTGTCATGTCTTGATAACCGGGCACTGCAAAGGGGTAATAGTAAGCCCGAAACAGTTCATTTTCCGTAAGTTAGTCCATGGAATCCGGAAAAGTGAGAAATCTATGTTCAATGGACGTCTACCTCATTTTGTTATGAGTACGAGGAGACGAAGTAAACTCAATATTCTTTGTGAAATTTTAACGAGTCCAACAAAGAAAACTCGGTACCTTCGTGAAATTTTAACGAGTCACGCGGAGAAAACTCGATTTACTTTTTCTGTTTAAAGAGCTTTGAAAAAGAGGAAAAGAATGGCTCCTTGTTCTTTGTCTCAGTAGTTTAACGAGCCTGACAAAGGTGACTCAGGATTTTTTCAGTTTTATGAGCGAGAAAAAGATTCCTAAAAAGAATGCTCAGTACTTCTCCATAGTTTTAACGAGCCTGAAGAAGAAAACTCTAGGCTTTTCGGATTAACGAGCAAGAAAAGACCAAAAAGAACGCTCGATGCCAACTTCGTATAAGTTTAACGAGCCCGAAGAAGAGAACTCGAGGTTTTTCGGATTAACGAGCAAGAAAAGACCAAAAAAGAATGCTCGATAAAACATGAGTATGTCTGCACATAAATCTTGATCCCTTATTAGAATCATCAGTACCAAATCTCGAGAGTTGCGACATGTGTACAGTGAGGAATCACGACTTTGCCGACTGACTAAAGAGAGTCATGCCCCAGAATTTGCTATAAGAAGGTCGGAAGACATTCATTTTCACTGTTTTGAGTGCTGTGAAGAAGCTCTGGAGTGCAAAAGGGGTGAAAATTTCAGCTGACGATTACGGTCAATCCGGGAAACAGTCTTCTATTCCGCGAGATCCAGGTAAGAGCTAGAACCTCCTGTTATCATTTAATTGCCAATTTTTTAGTTTTTGCTGGTTCAAAATTAGGAAATTTTGAGGCCCTAGAAAAATATTTGCGCCTAACGCGGGTCAGGAGTACAACAATCGCGTTAAACACATAACCCGTGAGGGAAGTACGCGTTAGAACGCTCTGTTTTGTACTAGTGCCCGCGTTAGGCGCAACATGCTTTCTAACAATTCAATTTTTCCATTTTTGAAGTGGTCCAGGCAAATTTTAATCGGTTGGAAATGTTGCATTTGTAGGTGTTCAGCTGTTAATCATGAGTATCTGGCGAGAGAGAGAGCATGAGCGGGAAGAACGAGAGATGGTGACGGATGCGGCAAGTTTGATGGCTCTCCGGAGGTGCGGATTGCTTAAGTATGCCCGTTTAGAACTGATGAGGGGTCAAGAGGACCTCCTGAGGTGGCTGATCCAGCAGTGGGACGAACGGCATCATGTCTTTCAGATTGGTGGCAACGAGCTTGCCATAAAAAAAGATGATGTTTACTTTTTGACCGGCTTGTCATGTCGTGGGGCGAGGCCCAATTTGACGGGGTCCAGAGCTGACCCTCGTTCCACTACTGATTTGATCCATGCGCACTGCATACGTGGCACCCAGGCTGTGAGTAATCAGATACCTATTGCACAGGTGACTTTGAGACCCTTGCGGTCTATTCTATGGATGATTGTTCGCTTGGCAGGTGCCAAGAGTCAGCATGTGGCGACCAAGGCTCAGATGCTCCTAGCCTTGGATTGTATGCAGCCTCAGGTTTTCAATTGGTGTGACGGTGTAGTCTGTCGGGTCCGAGCAGAGCTTACTGCATGCAAGACCATTACTCAAAGAGAGTTTGGGTACGGTACATTGATTGTTTCTTTCATACTGGAGCGGATACCACTGATGAGGCCCAGGATCCCTACAAGGCCATTAGATCCACGTGAGCCGAGGCAGGCTCGGTGGGCCACTTTGCTTCCACGGACTGGAGAGGGTCCCGTCCGTCACTGTTTTGATGAGGGATTTTTTGATTGGCTGGACTCTCAGATCATCATGATTGAGGATTATCCCTATGCAGGGATGAACTTCACAGGCAATCCCGAGTTAGTCTTGCCCCTGGCACCCAGTGGGGGTCCGATGGTAAGAAAAAAAAAATGATTAGTGCTTTTCAAAGAAGTTTTTGTTTTTTAGCTTTTGAATGTTTATGTAAAAAAAATTTGTTTAGAAAGGGGTGAAAATTTAGTTTTGACATGAAAATTTTGCTTGCTTGACACAGATGTGGCACCTGTCCGTCCAGCTGGGGCCCCTCGCTATGCACGGCGAGGATTGCAGCTACCCGGGGCTGGCGCACCTGTAGAGGATGCGGAAGCTGGCGACGACGATGATACCCAAATTTTACATGAACTCTCCAGGAATTTGGAGGGTCTGAGCATGGGTATACCGCCACTTCCTATGCGGGAGGTTCCAGTTCGTCTGCAGCGGCATACTGTGGGTGTGCCGGAGAGATACCTAGTTCCTCTGAGGAGGATAGCTAGAGCAGTTGTATGCTATTATGAGCATCAGGCTTAGCTGGTGGAGTAGATGTATTAGTGTCAGAGCATGGCTTAGTGTAGCCAAATTTTGTAAAACACCCCAAGTTTTGGGAGATTTTCTTTTTGATGTTTTCTGTGTACTGGACACGACATATATCTATATATATATATTTTTGGTGATTTTGTGTTTTTAAATTTTTATGCATTTTTTGATGTGATAAAAATATATGTACTCATGAGTAAATATTTTACAATAAATGTGACAAATGCCAATCTAACACATAATTTGCCAAAGAATCGGCTAATGCATTAAATTCCCTAGGAACGTGCTCAAATGTGATTGTTTGAAATTGACGTTCTAAAAGTCGCACTCGTAAAAAATAACGTAACAACACAGGGTGGCGGACACGGTAATGATTGTTTAGCTGCATAATGATGAGTTGGGAATCTAACCTGACCACTAAATCGGAGATGTCACGAGATGCCGCTTCCGTGAGGAGTTGGATCACTGACATGTACTCGGCAACATTATTGGTGGCGTTACCCAGGAAGATTCCCCCGGAACCAAGAAGGTCCGACTCAGGAGTATAGAGAACCCAAGCAGCTGAAGCAATGTGTCTAGTGTGACGACTAGCACCGTCCGCATATCCGACGTATGATAACGAATGCGATAACATCTATGCGAAAAGAAAAATATTACATGAGAAAGACACCTCAAACCAAAAACAATAATCTAGAAGCATCAAAATAAAATAGGCAAAACTTATATACATAAAATTACAAAGCATATGCCTAGTGCGAAACTAGGCAAAATACTTCTTCAGATAGAGCCCGTTGCGGGGCTCCTCGAGTGGAATTCCATTACAGTCCTGTAGTTCGTAATCTCCTTTTGAGAGGGCTTTAGTAACGATGTAAGGACCGAGCCACAATGGTTGGAGTGTTCCTGCCCCCAAGAGGTCATGCTTTTGATCATATAGTAGAACGAGATCGCCCTCTTGGAAAGAACGAGGCTTGACAGATTTGTCGTATTGAGCTTTAACTCGGCGCTGGTGAGCTTCGAGTGCTAGTGTAGCATCTCGACGAGTTTCGTCTAAATGATCGAGCGAGAGCAAGCGCTCTTCTGTGGCGGTGGTGCCAGGCAGGAGCTCAATGGCAAGTTTGAGTGATGGGATTTCGCACTCGATTGGAAGTACTGCCTCCAGGCCGAAAGCAAGTTGGAAAGGTGTGAAGCCTGTGGCAGTTTTAACTGACGTTCGGTATGCCCATAACGCAGAATATAACTTTCGATGCCATGTGGTTTTATGGTTTCCGACCAATCGACGAATCATGGTTTTGAGAATGCCATTTACGGCTTCTACTTGACCATTAGCTTGAGGATAATAAGACGAAGATTGATCTTGTCGGAAACCTAGCATGGATGTTAATTCGGTCATCATATGATTTTGAAAGTGAGATCCATGATCTGTGACAATCGATAGGGGTACGCCGAACCGACAGATAACCTGATTGAACAGGAAGAGAGCGGCGGTTTCGCCATCGGCCTTAAAAGTGGGAAGGGCTTCAGCCCATTTCGTAAAATAATCGACCGCAACCACGATGTAGTTGTGTCCGTTTTCCGAAGCGGGATTGCAGGTGACGAAGTCAATTCCCCATTTAGCGAAAGGACAGACGGAGATAACCGGGTGAAGAGGGGCAGGATGTGTGCGCATTTTCTTTGTGAAAATTTGACATGGATGGCATTTTTGGACTGCTACAATGCAATCTTTAAACAAAGTGGGCCACCAGTAACCAGCGCGCAAGATTTTTTGGGCAGTAGCTATGCCCAAAAGATGACCACCACATGCCCCTGCATGGCAGTCATTCAAAACGCGTTCTGCCTCATCGATAGTGAGACAACGTCGGAGAATAGTATCAACACCACGACGATATAGTGTATCGTTTAGCACGAGGTAGTGCTTTGCTTGGTGGCGGATACGACGACGGTCATCAGACGTGAGAGCTGGGAGGAAGTGTTGAGTTTGTAGGTAGACTAAGATGTCTCCATACTAGGGGTCCGAAGAGTCGACCAAGTAGACAGATTCATCAGGGAATGGATCATGAGCTACCTCTGCCGGGTCGATTCTGGGAAGGTCCGATAGTAATTCGGCGAAGACCAGGGATTTCTTTGCTTTGGCAGCCGTGAACACCAAATCAAATTGTTGGAGGATGACGATCCATTTGGAATATTTCCCTCCAATAATTTTTCTAGACAAGATATGTCGCATGGGATTCTCCAAAGCAATCACCGTAGTCTGTCGCAGCAATATATAATGTCGGAGCCGGGTGACGGCGAAAACTACCGCCAGAGAGAGTTTCTCCACATGTGAATAACGTAATTCAGGTCCAATGAGACCTTTAGATAAATAGTAAATCACATGTTCACTGTCGTCATCGTGTACTTGAACCAAAACCATTCCAAGTGAGGATGGTGATGCTGCCAGATAAAGGAGAAATTCGCGTGAATAATCGGGGGCACTAAGGAGTGGGGTTGAAACAAGTGCATGTTTTAAAGCATCAAATGACCGTTGAGCTTGGTCATCCCACAAGTATAGTGTTCCTTTCTTCAACAATCGCATGAATCCTTTCGTCATCTCAGCATAGTTAACGATGAAACGACGCAAAAAGTTTGCCTTCCCCTGCAAGCTTTGGAGTTGAAGGATGGATTGTGGTGCCGGCAATTCAATAATTGCTTTTACCTTATCGGGATCAACCCTAATCCCATGCTTGGAAACAATGAACCCTAACAATTGTCCAGACTCGACCATAAATACGCATTTATGAGGATTCAAGCGTATATTGTAGAATCTGCACCTAGCAAAAATTTCTCTTAAATGAGCCAGGTGGTCTCGTCGCTTCTTGGAATGAGCCGGGAGGTCATCCAAGTACGCCTGTACAATATGTCGAATGTCATGAAAAGCATAGTCCATAGCCCGCTGAAAAGTTGCTCCAGCATTATTTAGGCTGAATGGGAGATTTTTATATGCAAAGATGCCCCAAGGACAGATGAAAGCAGTTTTATGCTGGTCGTCTTTTTTTATGGCAATCTGGTTGTATCCCGAGAATCCATCCTTGAAGGAAAAATATTCGCATCCGGCACAATCGTCGAGAATTTGATCAATGAACGGTGTGGGATAGTTGTCTTTGGGACAAGCAGCGTTCAGATCACGATAATCGACGCAAACTCGAATAGTGCCTTGTTTTTTATCAACGGGAACCGGATTGGAAACCCATTCAGTTAAGGGAACGGGGTAAATGAAGCCAGCGTTTAAAAGTTTTTCTACTTCGACCTTGATGGCGGCTGCTCTGCGCGGGTGGACAGGTCTGAGTCGTTGCCGGATAGGTTTAGCATTGTCATAAGTCTTGATTTCGTGCTCGACAATAGAAGGATCTATGCCGGGCATTTCGTCATAAGACCAAGCAAAGACATCGCGGAATTCTTTAAAAAGAGATGTGAAGGACGCAATTTCCTCAGGATTGCAGTCAGCTCCAATATGAATATTTTCCACGATACCCGTTTTGACCGAGATATCAATGAGTAGTGTCTTGGAAAGATTACCCATGTTCCCTTCTGAATCGATAGTGTGGACAGTCGTATAAGAGGAGGGAACTATCTCAGGTTGGTCAAAAGACGGGATTTCAGTTGTTATCGCCTCCAAATCAATCGTCGAAGCGCGATGGTGGAACTCTCCCCAAGGTCGTTCTTCTAATGACATGATCTCTCGAATAGCTTCGTCTGTAGGCCAGACTTCATTGAGGAGATCCTTAGAGAGAACTGTTATGGGAGAGGGGGTTGTAGCTGTGGTCGAAACCATATCAGTGGAGGGTTCAGATGCGGTTTGGATGGCTTGGTAAGCCAACTCAACCGGCGAAAGCGGCATCTGATCTCCATAGGAATCAATATCTAAAGGTGTCGGGATGATCCATGGGTTGATAGAGCCATCTGAAGAGGTGGATATCATTGCAACCGTGTTTGGGATCTGTGGCGGCGGTAGAGGAAAACAACCCAGTAGGGAAGATGTCTTCAGAAGACCGGTACTGATACTGACATAAGAGTCAGGGACACCTCCTATTAGGGGTACAGAGCTACTTGGTAAAGTGGAATAATCAGGGGTGCAGAAGGATAGCTGGTCTACCGTGACTATTTTCCCATCCAATGGAAATAGGATGAGTCGGAAGACCGAAGACACGATGGCGGTCATAGCATAAGACCAACTGCGACCGAGCAATAGATTATAGTCGAGATGACGCTCTACGACTTCAACGTCCACGTTTACCATTTTCCCACTCAGAGTGATGGGAAATCTGGCAAGGTATCCTTTTGGTAGGAAAGTGTGGCCATCGAAAGCTTTGAGGGAATTCGATGGTGGGGTTAGAGTAGGAGAACCTAAATTCAGCCAGCAAGCTTGTGACATAACGCAGGTCGAAGCACCTTCGTCTATGACAGTGCGATGGATGGGTCTCCCTTTCGACACAACCTGCACTTGGAATGCGAGTTGATGCGAGAGGCGAGGTTTAGCCTTTTCCATATCAAAGACTGCTATCATGGAATCCTGGGGATCTATTCCACCAATGGCCGAAAGCAAGGCTTTCCTTTGTGCTGGACAGGTTTGTAATACTTCAAGTGCAGACATAGCTAATGGTGCCTGCGCCAAATCTTCTACAATATTGTAGTTTTGGGCTGCACGTGCAGAGGTATTATGAGTCGTGCGTCGAAGTGTCCCTTTGGGGGGACGAATTACAGGTTCAACAATAGGCCTTTCGATATGTAAATCGTTGGGCGGCGGCGGATTGGAACTAGTTCCCGGTTCCTGAGCATCTATGGTAGGAGTTCCATAAAGCTTGGCGCAAGTTTGAAGGTCAATACTCTCGATGCCATAAATGGCAGATGGTCCTTCGCCGGAAGGATACGAACCACCATTGCCCCGTTGATGGGGTTGTGGTGGGTTGTCAACCATATGTTGATGTTGCTGCTGTTGATTGGGGAAAGGATTGTGAAGAACGACAGGTGTTCTCCCAGAATCCTTGTTAGCAATAAAATCGGTGCATTCCTGCAACCGAGGACATTTGTATGTCAAGTGGTCCTCCACACAGATTTTACAAGGAAATTTCATGGGTTTATCCTTTCCTTTGTCATTTCTAGCAGCATTTTTCTGATTAGCGTTATTCTGATTATCAGACTGCTCTTCCGAAGAAGATGTTTTCTTCTTATTCTTCCTATTTTTTCCGCTAGGTCTTTGTGAGGTTTGCACCGAATTTACCTCAGCGGAAGGGAGAGGAGTTGTTTGGTGGGGGGCGGTGGCAGCCGAGGATGGCTGGGAGGTTCACCCCCGAGACTGATTGGTGGCTACACCAGAGATCGTGCCAACGAGACCATCGGCATGAGCTCCGGTTTTCTGAGTAGCCGGAGGGTTTGGGTTACCAGGGGCATGGGGGAGCAGATCGTAAAGCGTGCCAGATTGTGAATAGATTAAATCCAAGTGTTGGGCACGACGAATACATTTATCTTCTGTCACTGCACCCGAAAGGCCAATGTCTTTAGAGATGTGGGGTAAAAGAGACTTGCAAAACCAATTGGCCAAGATATGGTCCGGTATTGGCGCTTTGACGAGTCTCCTCCTACGTCTCCATTCATGAATATGGTCGGAGATGTGGGTGGCGGTGTCTTAGTGCAGCGATGTTAACAATTCTGTTCCGGTTTCCACTCTAATTGGTAGTTGGAAGTTCTTTAAGAACTCCGTCGCTAAAGCGCCAAACGTATTGATGGCGGCACGTGGTAATTCAATGTACCACTTGGCGGCATTGCCTGTAAGGGTGCGGGAAAACAGTCGGAGTCGGACACTATCATCTACCATGGAATTGGATATGGACCATAAATGGAAGGTAGTGATGTGTGCGGCTGGGTCGTCCCCATGCTTCCCGTCGAACTTCGGGATATCGGAAGGAATCTTATGCGGTATTGGAGGCCAAAGCGAGTTATGGTTGATGGGGTCGTTCGTCGGCTTATGGATGTCGGGTATGTCCAAAGCTGCCAAGAATGGAAATTGTGGATTTGCCCCCGAGTCTAACCAAGGCAGTATGGGCTGACTATTTGGACCATAGGGTCCCCCCATCCATGTGTTACCAGAAGGGTAAGTGGGACTTTGATAAAAACCTCCCATAGGTGGAGGAGTAGGAACATACGGTTGTTGTCCATAGGGCATAGTGTATTGAGGGGAAAATGGTTGGTTTCCCCCAGCGTAAAAGTGCCCTCCCACTCCAGACGGAGGTTGGGGTTGGTTAGTCCAAATGGATGCAATAGAGTTTCCCGGAGGTATACTAGTATTTGCATAATTTGGCAACGGTATAGATCCTACACCTATGTTTGAACCACTTAAGGGGATAGTATTTACAATGGGTTGTCCCATTTGTCCTAAGGATTGCGTAGGAAGAGAAATATTCCCTGCTACCTGTGTACTAATAACACTGCCCCCTGGTATAGTGGCCAGGGGGTTTGAACTCAACAGAGGGTTCCAACCGAAAGGGTTGCTAAAGGGCACCGAAGTAGTCGTGCTCGTGGGAGGAGCTACCGTGGTCCCCAACGTGGTCACGGTAGGAGTAGATGCCGAAGGGTTTGGTAAACTACTGACAGTTGTGTTGACCATAGGGTTGGGGGTAGGCATATGTTGACTACTGGGGTTACCCAGTAATGGCATGGAACTGACCACTGGCGGGGAGGATGGTGGTGAACCAAGGATGGTTTCCATTGGCATCGTCCCTGTGGATGCCGGTGGTGAAATAGATGTTGGTGTGGCCGCAGACATATCTGGGCGTGGTGGAATCTGGACTATCACAGGTCCTAACGGATCAGTGAGCGGAGGATTGTAATTAGGTACAACGCCTTCAGTGAAAGGGTCCTCCGGGAGTTCCGGCTGATAAGGGTCTATGTGGTAATCCAGATTAGTCAGAGGAGACTGCTCTTCCGTAGAAGGCCCGGATTCACCAAGGTTCAATATTTCCTCTAGGGTGAGAGGAGGTAGACCTTGCTGTCGTCGAGATAGACGGCGCGGGTCAGGGAACGCCACGGTGACTGGTTTAATTTTAAAAAAAATTATTTAAAATTTGATATATTATGAAGTCTCAAGTGACAGTAACCACACACTTACTAAAAAGAAAAGACTCTCTAAAATCAATCAGTAAGCAGCCAGTATAGGGTGCCCTGTCTGAGTACTACCGTTCACTGGTGATGAAATCCAGTCTCACAATAGCATACAGAGAGGGTTGGTTGAAAGTACAGTTACGGACACTCTAGAGCTTTGCCCGAACCTCGGACGATAGGTGTAAGCACTCTCGTGAAGACGAGTACCCTCCTAAAGACCAAAGACAGAGTGGGTCTGTCTGTTTCAGGTACTAGGACAGCCTGTCCCAGTCACCTTGTGTAAGTCCCTAAAAGTATGGCCACTAAGGATACCTCAAATCACAGACATCATCAGGGGGGTCCACGGTCAAGGACAGTGTGCTATATGGGCAGAATACCTAGATCCCCGATCTAGTTTCGACATCCCCGAAGGGAACCCCAATATATAACACACCCACGGGATGCAGTCGAAGGCGGGCTACCTTCTAGTGCACCCAAGTGTTGTCTCGCGCTGAGCTCCGGTAAAGGAACGGTCCCAATAATGTGAGTGCAGCAGGATTTCACTCGTTAATGACTCTAGTTTTCAAGTTTGGAGATCTTGGGTAGTTTTCTCACTTTCCTAACCCAAGATCCTAGCCTGAACTACTGTTTGTGTGAGCTCAAAAAAGAGTTATTAGATTTATTTTATTATCGCTTTGTTTTTAGTGTACTTTGTTATTAGTCTTGCGGAGGGGGAATGGACGTATGAAGTATAGTGAGACTCTGACTCAATAAACCATGCAAAACATGCTCTAAATATTAACTTCAATGAAGAGTGTTTCTACAAGGAGAGGTTTCTTTATCAATCATCCATGCACCAACATGTAAATAACACAACTCAACTTTCAAGATTCAAACTTCTATCTACCTCTTTTAACAGTCTGTGAACTAAACTTTCAGAATAAACTCAGCTAAATGCAAAAAAAAAAAAAAATTCTCTTTTACAAAGTAAATGTTTTGCACACTAACTAAATAAGAGAAAAAAATAATCAATGCCAGCTTGAGCAGACAAGCACAGGGATTCAGTCTGTGAAAGGTACTGGTGGCCAAAAAAATCTACAGCTAAAACACAGTCACAGTAGTGAACAGCAGGGTTTTTGGCTGAGTAACGCTCTGTCTGTGAGAAAATGCAGCGTTATAACACACTGTATTTAAGCCTAGACCACGTTATAACGCACTGGATGAACTGCATAGGTCACATTAACCATGGAAAAGCTCTTCAGTTGGCCAGACAGGAACATGATTGAACTCTGCAAGCGTTTGGTATGTCTACTGGGCATCAAAAAATGGTCGGAAGGATACTGAACAGAGGAGGGAAGAAACGAAAGGGAAAAATAGTCCGGAAACTATGGGGAAACTCCCCAGCGGAGTCGCCAATTCTGCTATAGGGTAAACTTCTTGGGTGGTTGGTTTTCGTATATCCCTCTCAGGGCTTTCCGGTGCCCGAGGCAGATAGTAAGATTAGCTATGTTGTTCACAAAGATGGCATGAGTATGTTCATATTAGCTTGAAATAACTTGAAGGAATACAATAGAGAATTACCTCTTTGACGGTCTTGGAATCCCTTGGAGAGCGCTGTGCAGCAAAGTAAGAGTCCTTCTTCACCGGCTCCAAATCTGAGACCTGCAATCAGTCAAAGCACCCGTGTAATTTCTAATATAACAAGTATCCTGTCAATTAAATCAATATACTACAAACATCTAGATTATACACATCTGAGCCATTCATATCATACTAAGTAAATATTGAAACAACAATGATAACATTAAGCATTGAATGGACAAAACGAACACAGTTCTATTGATTTTGAAAGAAGGAGGATTACAACCATCAGTTGTACCAAGCCCTCCTCAGTCTCCCAATCTCTCTTCTCTCTCTAGTGAAGAATTCCAAGTCAACAAGCTCTCTAGGAGCCTCTTTGACTCTTGGCCTTCACAATGTCACACTATTCTCTATTCCACAAGTATAAAAGAACCTTGAGCAATCCTTCGACCTTCAATTAAGAGCCTTCAGCTCCTTCTTATAGGAGAGGGAGAAGGCCATTGTTGCCCTTCTCTTTCCACTATTTTGGAATGGAAAAGGCTTAGATGTTTCCTTGATCTCCATGCTTTTTCCTCTCTTGGAGTTCAGTCTTCTATGGCAATGACCAATAATGAACTGGTGCTTCTGCAGTTTCCTTTGTGAACTGACTCCTTTGTGAGGGAAAGTCGGAGATTCAAATCTTTCTCCGCGCTCTTTTCCCAATTCAAACTTAAAACAGGGGTAACCCGTCCCTCCAGTGTAAATATAGCGTTGCCCTAGCCACTAACGTGACGATTATTTAACACTGCGTTATAATACGATGCCGATACATCATATGCGTTACCCGCTAGAAATAGGTTTAATTTAGGTCTTTGTACTTCTTCCATATTTGTCTTCCCTGCGAGGCATTGAGAAGTTATTTTGACACATAACAACTTACCCTCCACCACAATGCGGTACAGGTTTGATACGCCTCCTCTTGGAAGAATCCGTCCAGAGTGAAATAGCATCGTCCTAATGTACCAAGCACGTTTATGATATTATAACCCTTATAGTGTTGTCTTGAGTACGCACATGCGACTCACTACTGAAGATCTCAAAACCTTCGGGCTGCTCTATGTACACCTCCTCCTCAATGAATCCGTTGAGGAACGCAGTCTTCACATCCATCTGATGGATGTGCCACCCCATCTGCGCTGAGAGAGCTAGGATCGTCCGTATGGAAGAGTACCTTGCGACAGGTGCAAAGGTCTCCTCATAATCGATCCCCTCGATCTGTGAGAAGCCACGGGCAACAAATCTTTCCTTGTAATTCTCCATAAAATCGTGCTTTCTTCACTTTGTGAGTCATCTCAGTAGGTCCGCGATTTTCCCTCACAGAACGCGGGGTAATCTCCCGTACCTTATTTCGACAATCGGATACATATCTTCTATCATGGCATCTACTGTGTGAATTGATTCTCCACGGCTTCCTCGAAGGAGGATTCGACACGACATTTTCTCCAAAAACCATGTATCCGGTGTATCGATCCCGGTGACCCCGCTCTTGTCTGTGACGTACTATAGGTGGTCCTACAACCTTCTCTGCATCTCGAGCTAGTCGCTCAGCTTCTGTAGTGCGCATGCGCCCTCTGATGGTTGGCGCTGCATAGGTGGTTTCTTCCACCTCCTGAACCTCCTCTTGTGGCTGATCCACATCCGGAAGCTCCTCCTTAGGAACTAACAGCTCCTCATCTGCATGCAAGTGTAGCTCCCTCTCAAGCGAACACTGCATGGCTTTCTCCTCCTGAAATTTTATATCCCGTCACACAACAATCTTTCGACTATCTGAAAAATACACCCGGTAGTTGTGAGGTGTATCGGTGTACCCCACAAATATTCCAACCTCAGCAGTTGGATCCAGCTTCCTTCTCGCATCCTTCGTCACATGCATGTAGACAGGATAACCAAAAATCCGCAAATGGGAAATATCAGGCCTCTTGCCAGAATAAGCCTCCTCCGGTGTACTCATTTTCAAGTATCTTGTGAGAAAATGGTTCGCATATACGATGTGCATGCCTGCGCCAAGTGAATGGGTAGACGCAGTCATGAAACATCGCCGTCGGCCCACGATCGTTGTTCTTCCGCTCATCAACAGTACCGGCCCGGCCAGGTTTATGAGAATGTTATGAGCTCTCTTCGAATTCCTTCTACGCTGCAAAAGTCCTTGAATTCGCCAGAGATGAATTCACCACCATTGTCACTCCTAAGAGCCTTCACCTGCTTCCCCAATTCTTTCTCAACCAGTGCCTTGAACTCACAGAACTTTGAGTATGTCTCTCTCTTCTTCTGCATGAAGAAGATCCAGCACTTACGAGAAAAATCATCAAAAAATATCACATAATACCTGTGCTTTGCTGTCGAAGCTGCTGAGAAAGGTCCACACACGTCTGTGTGAATTCTCTCAAGGATCGTCGTGGCGCGACTATCCTTCTCGTGAAATGTGGCTTTCACAAATTTTCCCAAGGTACACCCCTTGCACTGATCTGACTGCGTAAGAGTGGAGTGTGTAAACGGGAGATCTAATATATAATCTCAGTTTTCCCCCGCAAAAAGAAGATCCCAACACCTCCGAGAAAATCATCAACACATTCATATAGTACTTCGCTTTGCTAATGCTTACCGAGAAAGGTCCACACACGTCTCTGTGCAGGAATTCTCTCACGACTGCCGTGGCGCGATCGTCCTTCTCGCAGTGTGCTTTCACAAATTTTCCCAAGGTACACCCCTTGCACTGATCTGACTGCGCAAGAGTGCCCTTAGGAAGTCCAGTAGAAATCTGCTGCAGTATCTTCAAAGCTCCATGGTGAAGGTGGCCCAATCTTCGGTGCCACAGCTCGCCATCATCCCGGCTCACCACTCCTTCCGCCTTGCATGCCATTGCTACGCAGCCATCTAATTGCAACTGATAAAGGTTCTTGATTCGAACCCCTATCTTCTGGGTTTCTTTAGTTGTCTTACTGCACAGGAAAGCTTTTCCCTCGCTGAAAAAAACATCATACCCCTTGTCTTCCAACATCGCCACAGAGATCAGATTCTTCTTCAATCCTGGAACATGCATCACATCCTTCAATGCGAAGGGTTTACCAGACTCCCTCTCAAAGGAAATGGTACCGATACCGGTCTCACTGTATCTACCATCATCACCCATCTCGATGTGCACTCCAAGATCTTTCATCCGCATCCGAAAACAAATCCCTACCTCAACATGAAAAGAATGGCCACCACTCATCCGGGAACCATCATCCCATCATCACACTGAGACCCAGCATACATCAAAGGAAAAATCCAACAAACGAGGCGAAGGCCTCTCCCCACCGCATCCATGATGCTTATTTTTCTTCTTCTGCGGACAATTTGTGGCATAATGTCCGTGCTGGTGACAGTGAAAGCACTTCACCTTGGACATGTCCTACTTCTTGCCTTTCACACCGGAATGAGAAGCTTTCTTTCTCTTCCCCTTCTTTGCTTTGTTTGGCAGCCAAAGCGCAATTTTCTTCATCAGGTGCCTTTGATGAAGATCCGTCCCTGGTAGCCCGCCTTATCTCCTCTTGCATGAGATCCGACCAAAGTCGCTCCCATCCCAGAAATTTCTCCCGACCATTGACAGAGTCCTGATAAGAATGCCAACTCTTCGGAAGACAAAGGAGAGCCAGGTCCACCAATTCCTCATCATCGACATTCACCCCCACACTTCCCGGCCTCATCCCCCATCGTGGGTGAACTTTGTGGGAGGTGCACTTGCGACATCGTCGCCTTTTCTCCATCTTTATTTTCCTGAGTTTATCCTTGAGCGCCAACTTCCTCTGGTCACTCTTGCTTTGGAATAGATCTGTCAACGCTTTCCACATCAAGTATGGAAAATATTTTCCATGCATGCTGGATACAATGTGATCCTTCACGCCCTCCACCGTGGACCCTTCAAGACGCGATTTCCTCTTTTTTTGCTGCGCTCAATCTGAGCAAGACTGAAAGCTGGGACTTCATGATCTATGAATTCCTTCAGCCCATTTTCATCTAACACCACCTCCATCCGGTCTTTCCATGCAACATAATTCAAACTGCCCTCAAGAGCATATTCCAGTCGCAATCCGTTGAAAGACATTTCAACTCCGGCACCAAGAAAACAAACTGCTGCAAAATTCGAATTCCAAGCTCAAAACTCAACTGCTTCTGGATCTGTGAGAACAAAGTATTTCTAGCACAGAGATCGACTGTAGGGGCATTTACTGGATATATCACATTTCAAAGAAAGGATGGATCCAGAGGCTACCTGGCTCGTTACAGACTCTGTCTACCGAAATAATTGTAATCACTGTTATAGATCTGATGATCAATTTAGCTCCGATACCATGTAGAAATTTGAATAATTTGCTGAATTATTCACCGAGATTATCCTGATTACACATTATTTAAGCTTCATGCATAATACATAACCTCTTCTACAATTGATCATCAATATGCGGAAATAGAAACAGTCGCATGCGCACATAAACACAATAATCAAACACACATCTGACACAGTATGTAATGGGGAAAGCAATAGCTGAAAACCCCCAAATATCTGTATAATATAATGATAGAGAACATGTAACAATACATAGCACAAAGCTCTCACAGCCTCTCCAGCACTATCTCTCAATGCTACACAACGAATGGAAATAGAACATGTCACGGTGTTCAAATCTCCTCCAATAAGTCCGTTTCGCCTACCGCGCAATCCAAGATGATAATGCATAGATCCAAGTTCAACCCCACTAGTCTAACCGCGCAATCCTCATTGAAATCTCTGAACAATATGCAACCGTACAGCTAATAGTCAACCCATAAGAGATCACCCTTTCACCACCTCTAACACTGGTCTCCACTGAACTGTCCATGCACTGCAGTTAACTGATGTATTCTTTAGTTGATTTATGAGTTAATAATTAGTGAATTAATTAATAATTAATTCACACCACTCATCACTAGTTTATTTATCAGTTAGACTAAATACAACTAGTTCAACTAAGTTAAACCAAACACAACTCCACCAACTGTCTCATCAACTCCACCAAACTCTGCCACATGAGTTCTAACTGAAGTCAACCATGCAATAGCTCAACTAACCCTTAGGAAAAGCGTATTTCCTTCTGTCAGCTGCATGTGCCACATCCAAGCATCAAACTGAAGTGCTCCAAGAGGATAAGATAATGTTTATAGTCCAAATATTATTAAGGGCTAATAATATTCGACTGTTCTATTTTTAGCCTGGCAGTCTAAAAATAGATTCCACCCAATGTCTAAAAATACAGGTCCATCTATTTTTACCAACTTGACCAATCATCCATAAATAGCATCCTGCAACTCATAGACCATGATCCATATGTCTAAAAATAGACTTTGCGCCAAAATAGTCTAAAATACTGCTTAGCATGCCACTTTGGTCACTAAGCTCCATCATCTTGTTTCATTTTCAACATTTAAGAGGATAGTATTGTGAAGAACTAAGAATAATTATAATGAAGTAACATTCTCATTTTTATATGGAAGACTTGATGTGCTCTAAGTTTAGTAAGTTATGGAGGAAATTCATTGATGTGAGGGAAACATGTTAAAGTCCCTAAAATAAGGCATCTTGGAGGAGCAAGAGGGTTTCCAGAGGGAAGATTTGGGAGTGTAAGATTAGTCACCTTTGGAATAGTTAAGGAATCGATAGAGGTAGAGATCTATTGAATATGCAAGCATTTTTTAAGTTTCAAGAGTACTTATGAGCAACAGAATAGGTGGAAAAGGACCCACGACGTGTTAAATGTATGTGGACTGATAAAGATTGTGTGAACGTTCCTTCATCAACATTAGATAAATTTTAAGGTCTAAAATGGGCCTCGTAAGAAAAATGTACAACCAAAATAAACTTTATAAGAACCAATAGGATTCAAGATGATTATGTCAACCATGGGGGATGATTCACCATTTTTGGGGTAAACAAGTAAAAATATTAAAAAATAATAAAGCAATAAAACTACTTTTTCAAATTGTATTTTCACTCTATCTTCTGAAGGTTTTACTCAAATTTTAAGTGGGAGTACTTGTTGGATGCAAAATTTGATTCCTCATCCAAGGAGTAACCATGTTGAATACTTTTGATGGACCCTGCTACACGAAAAATGAGAAATACATGAAAAAATTGATTTCAATCATGTTTTTCATGTATTTTTTTTTGTGTAGCAGGTTCCATAGAAAGTATGCAACATGTGTACTCTTTGGATGAGAAATCAAATTTTACATCCAAAGAGTGTTCCCGCTCAAAATTTGAGTAATCCCATAGGGAGATAAGTTTAAAATATGAGTTGAAAAAGTACTTTTTCTTTTTTCCCTCTAAAATTTGATGATGTAATCTAATACTATTTTATTATTTCCACTATTACTTTATAATTTTCTTAGGAGGCCCATTTTAGACTTGAAAATTCCCCTAATGGTAGGTCAAGTGTAATTTTCTCAAGGGAATATTGAGTCTCATAATTTGTTGACATCAAGACCTAGTTGTTCTTGTATCAGGGCTAATTGTAAGGGCCATGATCCCTAGTACAAGAGCCCTATGTTTGTTGTATTAAATATTTAATATAGTAAGTTTTGGGTTGCAAATTTTTTATTGTGCACTACATTGATTCACTAATGTACATTTTTGGTGTGAAAAGTACTTGTGTTGTGAAATTTTAGTGTGTTTGTGATCATGTTTTAGACATTTACCTAACTTTGAAGTGTCCAGGAAAAATAAACATTTTCAAATGTTGGATCCATTGTAAGTAAATTTTCCAAGTAGACCTAAACAAATGAAGATATAAGCCTACATTTGGAGTCTGAATAACACATGTACAAAGTATATACACATACAAATGATAAAGGGGAAACCTAAATTGTTGACTCCTTTGTTTTGGATGAGTTTGCAGGGAAGACAAATCCAAAGGCAGAAACCAATACTACAAGTACCACCTCTGGAGACTGAGTACAATCTAATTGGATACCAGAAGAAGAGGAAGTGCTTAGTGGAGGACATGATGAAGGACGGGGAAAGAATAATGTAGAAGTTTAAACAAATTTTGGATTCCCTATCATGGACCCTGATATGACAATGCAGATGAAGAAATTTCCCCCATCAATCCTACCACATTTTTATGGTAAGATTCATTAGGAATCTGATGCATTTTTATGCAAGTTTTACATTTTTTGCAAGAGTTATAATTACTCAATTGATGATTATAAGCTTAAAATATTTCCTATTACCCTTAAGGATGAAAAATTAAGTTGGTTCATGGGGTTGGGGGAAACACTATCCAGATATGGGATGGAGTGTGTAGAACATTACTTAAGAAATATCAAGAGTATTGAAATTCTCTAGATTTGAGAGAATAGATATTTAAAATGATACATAGAGAAGATGATTGTCTTGAAGACTATATTTTTTGTATAATCTCCAACAATCCAAGAAACATAAATTAGACCCTGATACTATTAGGACTATTTTTCTGAGGATAATTTTAGATGAATCTATTAGTGTCTTAAATTAGCATCTAGTGACATTTCTCAATTACCTTTTCATCATATTTGTGATTTGTGTAGGAGATACTTTTGTAGTCAAGCAAGATCTAGTAGAGGAGTTAGGGATGTTCTCCCTAAAAATTCCATGTGTATGAATAATGTTGTAACTAAAAATGAAATAGGAAATTTACTAGAAAGCTTTCAAATTGACTTGCTTGAAAACCTTAAATTACAACTAGATGTGTTGCAATTTAAAAAGAAGCAAGAGTAAGAGAAGGAAACAATTTCTATTTTCTATCCTAAATGTAAACAAAAGCAACACTTATGAGAATGTCCTATGGATGTCAATAATGTGTGTGCTATTTGTGTAGAGAATCATATAAGAAATCATTGTACATCATTTCCTAGTCTAAAATAAATATAACAAGGAGGAAGTCAATCAACATAGCAACTACATGCAATGGGAGAAAATAAACCTTGGTAGCCTAGAGGATCATGTATACAATCTAATATAGCTATTATAAAATAAATATAACAAGGAGGAAGTCAAGCAACAGAGAAACTACATGCAATGGGAGAAATAAACCTTGGTAGCCTAGAGGATCATGTATACAATCTAATCTTGCACCTCATTCTTCTAATTTCCATGGAAAATAAAATTCATTTCAATATTGGAATTATTATATGCCTTGGCAGGGTTACCCTTAACAATAGGTCCAAAGTCACGCTTGGTAACAAGGGTGGCGAGGGCCTGATTATGGAAACATCCCAACCTTTTCCTACCTATTCTAGTGCAACAATAATACCCCATTCCTTATCCATTATACCTGCAAAATCAATAGTCCCAACCTGCTACTTTTCCTTAGCAGACACAACCCTCACCACCTACTTAGCCTACTAGACCCACGAATTTCCTGCCCAACTAGTTCCCAACCCTAATAATACAGAAACTCAAAATATTTTTAATGTTGAGTTTCTTCACTTTCCTACATATCATATCATGACATTTTAGGTGTAGGAAATCCAACAGAGATCAGAAAGGGTCCTTGAAAAATAGAAAAATTTCCCTCTCATCATTGAGGAAGAAATGAAGGAGGAAAATCCTGATCATACACACAATGATGTTGCAATAAAACATAATTATCAAAATTTAGATCCCTTACCATATTCTATTTCACCTCCCTATAAAGAGAGGTTAACCTTGGAAAAACTTGACCAACGCCCTAAATTTGACCTATTTTATGAACTTAGAAACATCTAGATTAAATTTCCTCTACTACAATATATAAAGGACATTCCTATTTACACTAAAAACTATAGGTAAATTTTCATAAAGAAACTAGGGGAAAGAGAGCATAACCACACTCTATTCATTTCATTGGAAAGATAGTTGATTTGATGATAGGACGATCCCTTGTAGAAAAATATACAAACCATGGTAATCCATTTGTCTTATTCCATAACAATGACACTCATGTCCCAAATTTTTTTATTGATCTAGGGACCACGATCAATGTTATGACTATACAAACCATGGAAAAACTACAATTGTTTCATCTTTTCCCTACACCCTTTGTATTGGAAATAGAAAATAGATCTAAAATTAGATCAGAGGGTGTGTTGGATGATATGATTGTTTCACTAGACTCTTGGGAGTATATAATAGATTGTATAGTTCTACAACCTAAAAATACTATAAGAGGAAATCCCTTTATTCTAGGGAGACAATGTATTGCCACAACAAATGCTTACATTGGTTGTCGCCCTAATGACATACTTATTTCCCATGGGAAGTCGAGACAGGAGGTAAATGTATAACCCCCTACCAAATCCACTATGAGACATGAAAATACTCTATGGTTTGAAGAAGGTTATACTAACAGATAGATTCATTCCATCTCTATTATCAATCAAGATTTTCAATTTATAGAATGTATTGAAGCTAGTTAGATCAATTATTTCATTGTTAATTATGATTCTTTGCAAAATTTTGATTTATATAATCATATTTTTATTTTTGGTTTTCAAGGGAATTGTGGTTCTAACACTTCATGATTGTTTTGGAATATAGTGAAAACCATGGATACATAAAAATATGATGTTTGCCTTGTTGATATTAGTCTAGGAAAATATTTATTCATATATTGTCAAGTTGAACCATTTCAGATGAGAAACTAATTAAAATCTTGCAAAAATGTACTAGTTCCTTTCTTGGAGTTATCAGGATATGAAAGATATTCCTCTTGAAACATGCATGCACAACATATATATTTAGGATGGAGCTCAACTTTTTTGACAACCCCAAAGGTGGATGAACCCCACACTTAGAGTCATTGTTAAAGAATAACTTCAGAAGCTCCTTGATGCTAATTTATTTTATACCATCTCTTATAGTTGGTGTGTTTTGCCTCTTGTAATATTTACAAAATATGATTGTAGGTGACATATTTGTGTATATTATAGAGAGATTAACAAAGCCACCCTTAAGGACTATTATCCTCTCCAATTTATAGATCAAGTACTAGAAACTTTGGACTGTAAAATTTATTTTTCCTTTCTTGATGGCTTAAGTGGATACAACCAGATACATATCACACCAAAAGACCAAGAAAAAACCACTTTTACATTCCCGGGGGAACATATGCTTATTGGATCTTTCCCTTTGGTTTGTGTAATTCCATTTCTACTTTTCAGCAGGTTATTCTAGATATTTTATCTAATGTTGAGTGAGTTGAGATATACACGGATGATTTTTCTATTTATGGTATTTATTTTCATTAAGTCTTAGAAAAATTGTATTTTTTTTTTAATAATATGTCAAGAGGCTAACCTTGCTTTGAGTAATGTTAAATGTTGTATGATGAAAAATGAAAGAATAGTGCACGGTCATCTTATTTATGGTCGATATTGCTAAGTCAAGGTCAATGTGCATATTTCATTGTCGAAATTACAAAATGAGGTAAGAAGTTATATAGGCCATGTCAACTATTACAAGATATTTTTAAAGCAATTTTCTAAGATAATTTCTCCTTTGTTTCGTTTTCTTTTTAAGGATAATGAATTTTCTTGGAATGATGACTACCAACACGCTTTTGAAGAGATTAAAGAGAAACCTACACAGGCACTTGTTTTGAGGGGACCAAATTGGTCCCTTCCATTTCACATTTATATAGATGCCTCAGATATAGTTGTTGGGGAAGATTTAGGACAATAAGAAGGATGGACTTCTTATGCCATTTATTTTTCTAAAAAAAATATTACACCTAATGATTTGAATTATATAGTGACATAGAAAGAGTTTTTTACTGTAATTTATGCAATCAATATTGATTTGTAACTATCGTCAATATTCATAATGTAAATTTTGTAACTTAATTTAATTTTATTTATCATTTCAAAGCATATTTATAAAAGTTTGAGTCAAAGGAATTTTTTTTTTGAGTCAAAGTCCCATTGTGACTTTTAAAAGATGAAAATTTGAATTTTTGAAATGTAAATTTTGGCTTCAAAAGTGACAAGTTGGCTTCCCTCCAAGTCAAGTCGGCCTTGTACAAGAGACATGTTCATTCACCCTAGATAAACTACTATATAAAAGCAACTTTATCTCCTCCATTTGGAAATTCACATTCTCACACACAAGACAATTTCTAGCAAGTGAAAAAAGGACAAGAAGGATGAAGAAGGACGAAAAATAAGGTCGAGTCTTATATGTCCTCTCTCTCTAGAAATTGAACATGTGGATTAATCTCTCTATCTCTCTCTCTCTTTTTTTTCATTTTTCTAGGGAAACTATTGTAGGGTGCAAAAATTTCTAGACTAGGACAATTGTTGCATAGCCAAAATTCTGGGGCAACTAGCTAGTGTAGGAAGGCCAAAATTCTGAAGTGTAGGATCAAGAGCGAAGTGCAGGATCATATTTTGTGACTTGAATTGGAGGAGAAGACCAGGTTTGAACATAGGTCTAGGTGTTTCTCTCATTGAAAAAGAGAAAATTCTCTATTGAAAAGGTTGTTGAGTTTTTCTCTGTAGTGGGTTTTCCTACTGTAAATCTTGTATTCTCTTATGTATTGTGATATCTACTATTCTATTGTTCTTTATGGCTTATTTTTGAAGTATAATTGTTCAATGGAACATTGGAATAAGATAAAATAATATTTACATCAAAATTAATTATCAAAATTTTAGAAATATTGGGCTAAGCCTAATTGCTCTAAGAAAAACAACAATCAATAATTTTAGACACTATATTACAAGATATGAGGTATTTTTGCATACATATAATTTTTCTATCAAGTACATGTTGAATAAAAAGAAACTAATGGATGAGTAACTAGATGGTTGCTTTTGTTACAAAAATTCAATATTAATGTTTTAGATAAACTTGATAATATAACCTTGTGGTTGATTTTCTTTCTTGAATGAATAACAAAGGTCAAGTAGTTCTTGTAGGTGACACTTTTCCCGATGAAAATATATTTTTTGTATCTACTAACTCTCCATGGTTTATATATATATATGGTCGTAGGGAAAGTACCATAACATATCTTCTCTAGAGAGAAGCAATGATTCACCATGTATATTACTACGACTTTTCCACTTAGCCTGGTTAATGATATAGTCTCTTCTATTCCTTTCTCAACTTCAAACACATTCACAAGACTAGTCATACCACAATTGTTTCAATAAGGGAGAAGGATAATAAGTACACCGAGATTTTGATATTCAAAGTTAAGCGCATTCCATGGTTTTTTTCCACTTCCAACAAGCCTGTTCAGTACCCTAGTGGAGTCACCTAAAGGCATCGCAAGCATTTCTTAATTGATGCCAAGAATGTTCAGTACCCCGCTGAAGTTTCTTGCGTCAACTCTTTGCGCATGAAGCCTTTCTCTTCTTCACCCTTTTATTTCAGTTACTAATACAATGTGAAAAGAAATTATTTATTTTGAAGGTGGAATATGGATCCCGTCTTATTTAATTTGCAAGAGAGGTTGTTCCTTGCTTAAGGGATTTAAACGATAAGTGAATTTAATATGATCATTTAAAGTTTTCTCCTTTGCATTGTCTACTCAGTTGATTCGACAGGTTGAAACACCATTTACTACGAGTCTGAGTCAGAATGAAGATCCTAATAAAAATACAGGCTTCGTAGTTAGACCAAGGGCTTTATGTATGGAACAAATCATATTTTCCATTCATAAATAATTGACTTTAAAGATATATAAAACAAATATATAGAAGATGATTACATATTAGCAAAACATTGTTTGTCGTCACAATTTGCCTTTTCAAGTTTTCTACACATTGTATTTTGAGCCAAACAAGAGCAATTCATGGAAGATTTTATTAAACAAAATATAGAAGGAAAGACAATAAAATAAAAAGCAATTAGGAAAATGTAAAATTAAGTGGAAAACAAGCTCTACAATGAAAGCAAGAAAATAAAGCAAAGAAAAAATGGAGAGAAGATGATCTAAAATTTAATGTTATTTTTGCTGTGCTAATTTCATCTTCAGAATTATAAATAAGTTGTTGATATTTTTCTTCATGTGCATAGGTTTCTTGAGGTGTTTGTGAGTGTTAAACAAATAAATTTATTGAATTTTATGTTAAATTCATGAGAATAAAAACATTAAAACATAATGCTGAACAACAACAATAAAATGTATAACAAATCGTCAAAATGATCCATTAACATAGTTTTTTTATGAAGGAGTTAACCCCTCCTAGGCTACATCTCCTTGGTCCAACTTCCATGGCTTGGGCCTATTTATTAGCTCAAAATGGAAAAAAGTGTTGTTTACAATCCTCTACTGATCTTGAAACCTACTCCAACATGTTCAGAACATCCAAATCTGCTAGGATAGATTCTTTCTGAGTAAAAAATGGTCGAAATTTGCAAAAGTTATGCTTCGTTCAATTTTTCCCTAGGAATCTCCTCCAAAACTCGAGAGAACTCCAGTTAGTCTTGCCAATTTTAGAGTCCTGCCGAAAATGGCAGACTCCGCTAACTTTGCCACCGAATTAAGATGAATTTGTAGAAACTATACAATATGCATGTATATCTTGGATTCACCTAAGCTAAAAATGTACTAAAGTTAAATACTGAATATCTTCTACAAATATTTTGTGGAATTAAAAACACAATCACTAATCACATGAACATGAAGAAAGATAAATCACACACAACACATATAATTTCCACGGGAAATCTTACAGCTAAAGACCCCACTATCTTCTATTGTATATTAAGCATGAATCATGAAAAAATTACATACAAAATTCTTCTCACAAGATCCCTCCGGTACTCAGTTAATTGTCTCACACTGTCATATGCAAAACTAACCAACACATAGCCAATTATCAGCCTCCAGACAACTTGCCTTGCTTGCGCAATCCATGATGGTAAAGATACCTAAAATATAGGAATTCTTGTCTTGCTTGACTGCGCAAGTATCATGGGCACTCCAATGGGTGTTTGGTTGTAAGTGTGCAAGACAATAATCCTACAACTGATAGTCAACTTCCCTTTCACCTAGAACTCAACTGGGTCTCCACTGGATCTGACATGCATGCAACTAATAATAGTAAATCCTTAGTTTCATGTGAGATCACTGATTGTGAATTCATTAATATTTAATTCACTGAATCTCTCACTAGTGTATCTTCAGTTACAACTAGCACAACTGAGTTCAACTCATTTAACTGAGTTAAACAATTTACAACTTGCACCAACTCATGCACCACTGCACTTTGAACTCTGTTACAACTAGAATTACTCTGCATGCCTCAGCAACAACCTCTAACTCTAAATCACTAGCTAACTGAATTTATCACTTTCAGTTAACTCATTCAAGTCCACATTGAGAATAGATTACAGTTTAATGTCCATCTTAATTAAGGGATAACCAAAATAGAAATGCACCCAAAAATAGCACTGTGGGCCCCACCCTAGTTTGGGTTCTTAATGCAATAGGCATGGGTCTTGAATCTTCTTGTTGAATCTCAAAACTCCCTCTCAACAAGAAAGGGATTATCCTTCACCCTGATCCTGTCTCGATGGTATTCGAATTTTCTCCTGGCGAGTGCCTTCGTCAGAATATCTGCATCCTGATCTTCCGTGGGAATGTACTGAAGCAACATGATCCTTCTCTGCACACAATATTTGAGATGATGGTACTAGATATCTATATGCTTGGACCTATCTTGAAACATAGGATTAATCGAGAGTTTAATGCAACTTTTATCATCACAATGAATCACTGTTGGATCCATTCGAGAACCAAACAAACCAACCAATATCTTTCTCATATAGATAGACTCACCTGTAGCTTGAATTGCTGCCATGTATTCCACTTCTGTTGAACTGAGTGCCATAGATCGTTGTTTCCTGCTGTACCAAGAAACTGTTGTCGATCCAATGCTAAAGATCTCCTCTGATGCGCTCTTTCTGTCCGATGGACTGCCAACCCAATCTGCATCCGTGAAGCCATGCAACTTCACTCCATCCGTCCATCTGTACCATAGACCATACTCTGATGTGACCCTTAGGTATCTTAGGACATGCTTCCCCGCCTTCGAAAAGAGCTTAATAGGCTTAACCTAGCTTGACTCAGCTGGTTAACTACGTAGAAAATGTCCGGTCTTGTGTTCACCAAATAAATTAGCGAACCCACTAACTATTGATAGATAGTAGCATCCACTACCTCTCCAGAAGTAGCATCCTCTTTCCTCCAATTTCCTTGAAGAGTATCCATGGGTTTGCAGCTATCCATGTTAAACTTACCCAGTATCTCCTTTGCATAATTTTTTTGAGACACAAAAAGTTCACCATCCCGCTGCCATATTTCCAATCCAAGGAAATAATGAAGGAGTCCCATGTCCTTCATTTCAAACTCCCTTTCAAGATCCTCCTTGCATGAGTGTATCAACTACTCATCACCAGTCAAAATTAGATCATGAACATAAAGAAAAATGATCAATAACTTACCATCAACCACAATCTGGTATAGGTTTGCATCTACTTCACTTTTGGTGAATCCCAGTCCGGTGAAATAGTTGTCTATTCGAGTGTACCAAGCACAAGGTGATTACTTCAGCCCATACAATGCTATTATGAGTCTGCACATATGCGAATCACTATTGAAGATCTCAAAACCTTCAGGCTACTCTATGTACACCTCTTCCTCAATGATCTCATTGAGAACCGTAGTTTTCACATCCATCTGATGAATGCGCTAGCCCATCTGTGCTGAGAGTGCAAGGATGGATCTTTTGGAAGAGTACCTTGCAACAGGTGCAAAAGTCTCTATAATTACTCTGCATGCCTCACCAACAACCTCTAACTCGAAATACACTAGCTAACTAATTTTATTACTTTCAGTTAACTCATTCAAGCCCACATTGAGAATAGATTACAGTTTAATGTCCATCTTAATTAAGGGATAACCAAAATAGACATGCACCAAAAAATAGCGCTATGGGATCCACCCTAGTTTGGGTGCTTAATGCACTAGGCGTTGGTGTTGAATCTTCTTGGTAAATCTCAATAATATTAATTAGTGATAAAATTTGATTAACTTTGAGATAAGCCGCAGTTAAAAGCGTTAAGCACTTTTTTATCATAAACCCAAATTAAAGTTTGTATAAGCACTAATACCATGGATTATTGTTAATTAATATGCACTTTGCACATAATCCACACAGTTAGTGGAGCGCTCCACTTTTGGTATTTGCAAATGGTCCTGTGGTGAGGGGGTTGGCTTGTGGGGCTGGCCCTGACGTTTCATATGCATGAATTGAACTATAAATCGACAACATAACATATTAAGTTCCAAGCACGTGGTATATTGGTAGTTGGTTGTGTTCATGCGGGGGAGGTCGAGAGGTCGAGCCCTGACCTCCACCCTTCTGCCGGTATTAAATTTTGCACCACAATACTATACCATAAAATGATATGATAATTCGACCATAGGCTTTGCACCTTGATAATTCAGAAATTAAACCATAGGATTTGAACCATGATAATTCAGAAATTCGACCATAGGTTATAATTTGGACCTTGGAAGGGGGTATGTGGCGCCCTCCAGGCTAGCCACGTGTCCTCATGCCGTTGGTTCCTGAAACATCCAATAAAATTGAAAAAATTAACCCCCTTAGAAACCATCCACAACTTGACACTTGGCATGGTGTCATTCGGCGAAATGGAGGAATATTCCTATAATATCCTTTTTTGCTGACTAGGCTGCCATGTCACCAATATGTCCTTTTCTGCAAAATTTTTAGTTGTTTAGGAAAACAATCAATAGGTTATAACTTTCACATACAGAGTCGGATTTTGATGAAACAAATTGTGTCAGATTCCTCGCGATGAGCTCTTCACTGTCATTTAGGTTCCAATCGATTCTTAGCACTTCTATTTTTGAGCTTAACACTGAGCACCTGATCATTCCTCTCCACTAGAATCCTTTTGGACTCCAAAATATACTATCAATCGTTCAACAGGTGAGGGTAAAACTCCCTCACCTTCTCAATCTCCATCCATTTGGCCTTAGAATAGTTTTGTCCCTTGAGTCCCACTCGAAGTTATTCAACATTCCCTCTCCTTGAAGTTCTGGTTCTTCTGTCAAGTATGAGATCTTGATGAAGTTCATCAAGATATTATGGCAAGAAATCATCTATTGATGGAAAATGAACATGCTCTCCTTGATCATCAATCAACAGAGGCTCAAACAATCTCAAATTATCAACATTAACAACAGAGTACCTTTTCATATAAGGAGGAAATCTAGCTTAAATGCATTGTTACCAATCTTTTTCAGAATTTTAAAAGGACCATAACGGATTGAATTAAGATGTTTAATTTCCCCTTGAAGTCTCTCTTTGCTGATATATAACCAAAATTTGTCACCAACTTGGAATTTATGATCAACATAGTGTTTATCATGCCTTGCCTTGTAGTTGATTTGACTCTTTTCAAGTTGTTCTTTCACTGTGTGATGTACCAACTGAATTTTATTAATGAAATTATTTACTTTATCTATGTCTCTATGACCATCAATAGAAACATATTTCCCAAAGATGAAGTCCAATGGATATATTGGCAAGTACCCAAGACATGCCTCAAATGGTGATGTGTTTGTGGAAGAATGCTTTGCCCTGTTGTATGCATGTTGAATGTAATGCAACTGTTCATCCCACAACTTGGGATGTTTGCTGCAATATCCTCTAAGAAGATGAATGATTGTCCTATTAACCACCTTAGTCTGACCATCTATTTGTGGATGAAAGGTTGTACTCTTATTCAACTTAGTGTCCATCATGTCTCACAATTTTGACCAAAAATTCCCAACAAAATGAGAATCTTGATCACTTACAATAGAAGTAGGAAGACCAAAATGAACCCATACATTTTGAAAGAAAATATGAGTTTTTTGTTCAGTTGTAATTTTATTTTTACATGGCATCAAAATACACATTTTTCTGAACTTATCTATAACTACATACAAGTAATCATGACCTTTCCTTGACATTGGAAGGCCTCCTACAACATCCATTGAGATACTCTCCCATAGACGTGAAGCTACCAGAAGTGGAGTGTACAATCCTAGTTTCCTATTGCTAGGCTTGCTTATTTCACACAAAGAACATCCTCTAATGAAACGAGATACAATATCAAACATGCGTGGCCAATAAAAATACCTTTGAATATTTCCTACCATCTTGCCTACACCAAAATGTTCAACAATCAATGAAGTGTGTGCCTTCCTTATGATACTATTTATTTATCCTTGTGGAATACATAATTTTCCCAAGTGATAAAAAAAACTGTTATGTACATGGCAATATAACTCTTCAATTTGGTTTCCTTGACTCAAGCTTTCATACACATCTCGAAAATCATTATCATGTGCATAATGTTCAATGTAACTTTCATGCATAACCGAATTGTGCTTGAGTATAATAGATGAATTTACAATAGGCCTAGAAAGCATATCAACTACCTTATTGTAGATTCCCTTTTTATATCTGATAACCAAATGAAATTGTTGTATAAATCCCTTCTATCTGAAGTGTCTTGATTGCTGCAACTTTGATTGTGATTGTAAGTACTGCAATGGTTGATGGTCAGTATGGATAATGTTGTCCTTCCCCATCAAATAGTGTTTCCATTTCTTTACACTTTGTACCAATGCATATAATTCTTTGTCATAAGTGGGATAGTTAGTCACAGGTCCATTCAAAATTTCAGAATGAAACGAAATGGGCTTACCATGCTGCATGAGAACTGATCCCATGGCATAATCACTAGCATCTATTTGAATCTCAAATGGCTATCTAAGATCTGGAAGAGCCAATACTGGTGTTGAACTAATATTTTGTTTTAAAGCATCAAATGATTTTTTTTGCATATCTCCCTAATGGAACACTTTCTTGACACTTGTCAATGCATGTAACAGAGCTGCAATGGAAGAAAAATTAGCAATGAATTTCCTCCAATATTGTGCTGCCCCAAGAAAGCTTCTTACCTATGTAACTGTATTGGACTTGGGCCAATTCACAATGACCTCAACCTTGGAGGGGTATATATTCAACTCAACTCCTCCAACAATGTGTCTCAAATACACTAAATAAGTCTTTCCAAACTCACACTTCGACATCTTTCAAATAACTATTCTTTTTTCAAGAAATCAACTACTTTGTTTAAACTTCACATGCATGACACATTAATCTCTTGATTTGATGAATATAAAAATATCATCTAAGTAAACAATGACGAAATCATCTAGAAATTGTCTCAATACATCATTCATAACTGTCATGAAAGTAGCTGGAGCATTGGTAAGACCAAATGGCATAACAAGCCACTCAAACAATCTTTGTCTAGTTTTAAATGCGGTTTTCCAAATGCCCTCTTCAACTATTCTAACTTGATGATAACCACTTCGTAAGTCTAGATTAGTGAAATAATTTACATACCTTAACTGATCAAGAAAATCATCAATTCTTGGGAGTGGATATCAATTCTTTACCGTGATTTTATTCAATGTACGAAAATCCATGCAAATGTGCCAAGTCCCGTCCTTCTTTGGCACCAAGACAATCGGTGAACCACATGGTGAAATATATGGGCGCATGATACCTTTGTTCAACAAATATTGAATTTTATTCTTGATTTCCATGCTCTCCATCATTGACATGTGATACATGCCAATGTTTGTAAGTGGAACATCTTGTTGCAACTGTATCTCATGCTGAATTCCCCTCTTAGGAGGTAACCCATTTGGCTCTTGAAACATCTCGCCATGCTGACTTACCACATCAGACAAATCAGATTTTAATTTGTCATCACAACCTTCAAAAGATTCATATTCCATATCATTCTTTTTCTTGATCATGAGAAGCACAAAATTTTTACTTGCAATAACTAGTCTCTTCATCTGCCCTGCATTAACCAAAGAAATATTAAAATTTTTGCAATGATCTCTCACAATATACTCCACCCCATCCTTGAGAAAATGATATTTGTTATCATGGAAATAAAATACCACTTTTCTATCATACAAATATGGGCTTCCCAAGATAATTCCTTAAATGTCAAGTGGAACCACATCTAAAAAAACTTCATCAACAAAATTTGCAGTAATGGCAAACCTAAATATACATTTCCTTGTAACCTATAAATTTGCACTCTTGAGTATCCAACCCAAAGGATATGGTTTATGATGAGGTATTGTTTCAAGGTTAAAATTTTTGACCAAGTCTTCTATGATTAAGTTCGCATGTGACCCACTATCAAATAATGCATCAATATTTGTATGATTTGAGATCACCCTTACATGGAACAACTCTATCCTTGTTTCTTCATTTGGGGTGTTATTGTGACAATTTGAGGAACTAGTGCTTGCTATGGCTTCTTTTCCATTTGTGACCATGGCTGTAATCTTGGTCTCATAACCGGAATCAGGTCCAAGATCATGTTGTGTGGTATTAGTTATCTTTTGTTTCCCTTTGTTGTTTGGTTTCTTAGGCCTTAGTTCGGGATGTAATTTCCAATAGTGGGCTTCATCATGCCCCTCTTTGGAACAATGTTTGCATGTAGTTTTCTCCCCTTATTTCTTAACACTTGCATTCTTCTTTCCCTTCCATTTTCCTCCCTTCTCTTTCTCCTTACCCTTGAATGGATTCTTATTTCTACCCACTTCCTGAATGTTATTTACCCTTGCTTCAAGGTGCGTGGATTTCACACAAACTTCATCTAAATTTCTTGGGTTAAACATAAGGATAATTTCTTGAAATGTCAAGTGGAACCACATATAACTCAACTTCATCAACAAAATTTGCAGTAATGGCAAACCTGAATATACATTTCCTTGTAACCTATAATTTGCACTCTTGACTATCCAACCTAATGGATATGGCTTATGAAGAGGTATTGTTTCAAGGTTAATATTTTTGACCAAGTCTTCTATGATTAAGTTCGCGTGTGACCCACTATCAAATAATGCATCAATATTTGTGTGACCTTACACGGAACAACTCTATCCTTATTTCTTCATTTGGAGTGTTATTGTGACAATTTAAGGAACTAGTGCTTGCTATGGCTTCTTTTCCATTTGTGACCATGGTTGTAATCTTGGTCTCATCACCGGAATCAGGTCCAAGATCATGTTGTGTGGTATTAGTCATCTTTTGTTTCCCTTTGTTGTTTTTTTTCTTAGGCCTTATTTCGGGATGTAATTTCCAATAGTGGGCTTCATCATGCCCCTCTTTGGAACAATGTTTGCATCTAGTTTTCTCCCTTTCTTTCTTAACACTTATATTTCTTCTTTCCCTTCCATTTTCCTCCCTTCTCTTTCTCCTTACCCTTGAATGGCTTCTTCTTACTACCCTCTTCTTGAATGTTATTTACCCTTGCTTCAAGGTGCGTGGTCTTCACACAAACTTCATCTAAATTTCTTGGGTTAAAGATAAGGATAATGTGTCTCAAATAGGAATATAAATCCCCAATGTATTCAATAGAGTATATTGGGAATTCAAGTTTATTCCTAACAACAAAGCATTTTTCCTAAACTCCTAGTTATATTCTTGAACTGTTTGACCCTTGAGTTTCATAAAGTTTTTCCAACTCATAATGAATTTTTGCATGTAAGATAAAGGATAAAACTTTATTTTAATTGAAGAAATAAACTCAAACCAAGAAATGGATATCTTACCATGGATTCACACTTGCTCTTTAGTCTTTTCTTTCCACCAGACTAGTGCTTCTCCTTCTAGCCTCAATGAAGCCAACTGGATCTTTATGTCATCTTATTGTAGGTTATGAATTCTGCAATAAAATACCAATTAATGAATCCAATTATCCAACTTATCTGCATTTAGCTCACCATTGTACATGGGAAGTTCGAACTTAATGTCCAATTTGAGTAAGGGAGTTTTTCCTTTCGAGGTTTTTGAGTGGGTATTAGTGGTTTTTGTGGTGGAAGTGGAAGATGATGCTGATGGAGATGATGAGGATGATAATGAAAATGGTGGAGATGGAGGAGGATTTCCTCCACTACCCTTTGAATCCTTCTCTTCATAATTTTTGTATTATGAGGTTCCCTCTCCATGTAGAGAATTATAATTCTCTCCAACCATCCTAGTGTTCCTCTCTTCAAAGAGGATCCTAACCCTCTCAGTCAGGTCATAGAAAGCCTTCTTGAATGCTTGCTCTTCTGAAAGACCTTCAGTCTCTCCTACACTTGACATGATGGCTATGGATTCAAGCTCAACTTCTGGTGCAACTTGTACCTCCTCAATCTCAGCTAGAGATAAAACTTGAGGTGCTTCAGGTGCAGTTGAGAGTGAAAATTTGGGTGGAGATGGTGCCCTTGTGGCTCTCCTTCTTTTGGTCCTAATCTCAGGACTATAAAGCAATAGTTTCCCTTCTCCTCTCTACAACTTCAACCTTGTAAGCATCACAAATTTTCAACCATTAAAAACCTACTTGCAAAAAACTCAAGAAAATCAAGCAAATAACCTTTCAACCTTTGCTCTGATACCACGTTGATCTGAAATTGAATGTTAGTTTTGCTGGGCTAATTTCGTCTTCAAAATTATAAATAAGTTGTTGATATTTTTCTTCATGTGCATAGGCTTCTTGAGGTGTTTGTGAGTGTTAAACAGGTAAATGTATTCAAATTTATGTTAAATTCACGAGCATAAAAAAATTAAAACATAATGTTGAACATCAGGAATAAAATTTACATCAAACTGTCAAAATGATCCATTAACACAGTTTTTTGATGAAGGAGTTCACCCCTCCTGGGCTACATCTACTTGGTCCAGCTTCCATGGCTTGGGCCTCTGTATTAGCTCAAAATGGAAAAAAAAGTGTTGTTTACAATCCTCTACTGGTCTTGAAACTTGCTCCATCATGCCCAGAACATCCAAATATGCTAGGATAGACTCTTTCTGAGCAAAAAATGGTCGAAATTTGCAAAGGTTATGCTTCATTTATTTTTTCCCTAGGAATCTCCTCCAAAACTCAAGAGAACTCCAGTTAGTCCCACCAAGTTTGGAGTCCTGTTGAAAATGACAGACTCCGCCAACTCTGTCGCCGAGTTAAGTTGAATTAATTAGTGATAAAATTGAATTAAATTTGAGATAAGCCCTAGTTAAATGCGCTAAGCGCATTTGATCATAAACCCGAATTAAAGTTCGGATAAGCGCTAATACCATGGATTATTGTTAATTAATTTGAACTTTACACATAATCCACGTGCTTAGTGGAGCGCTCCTCTCTTGGTATTCACAAATGGTCCTGTGTTGAGGGGGTTGGCTCGCGGGGCTGACCCCCTCCTTACCCTTACCGGTTCATATGCGCGAATTGAAATATAAGTCGACGACATAACATATTAAGTTACAAGAACGTGGTTTATTGGTAGTTGGTTGTGTTGGTGCATGGGAGGTCGTGGGGTCAAGCACCAAACTCTGCCCTTCCGCTGGTATTATATTTTTCACCACAATACTATACCATAAAGTGATACGATAATTCGACTATAGGCTTTAAAACTTGATAATTCAAAAATTCGACCATAGGATTTGAACCATGATAATTTAGAAATTCGACCATAGGTTATAATTTGGAACTTGGAAGGAGGCACATGTCGGCCTCCGGGCTAGCCACATGTCCTCATGCCATTTGTTCTTGAAACATCCAATAAAATTGAAACAAGTCAACCCTTAGCAACCATCCACAAATTGACACTTGAGAATATCATTTTTTTGTTGACTAGGCTGCCATGTCACCAATCTTTCCTTTTCTGCAAAATTTTTAGTTGTTTAGGAAAGCGAACATCAGGCTATAACTTTCACATATGGAGTCAGTTTTTTATGAAACAAATTGTGCCAGATTCCTGGCGATGAGAGCTTCATTTTCGTTTAGGTTCCAATTGATTCTGAGCACTTCCATTTTTCAGCTTAACATTGAGCACCTAATTAAAAGAATAGAGAGTGGATGTAACACAATCAAAACTAAAATGTGACTAGACCTACTCCTATCCTAACCGACTAGAAGGTTAGGGATAATTGTAATGGAAGTTCCAATGTAACCATCGTAACTGCTTCTGACCTACAAGCACAAAGATGTGAACAATTAAGAGAGATATAAATCAATGTGCAAAAGTAAAGATAACATTTTGAAAAGTTTGCAAAATGAATTGAAGGTATTTCTTAACAACAAAAATATTTGTCATATCGACTGGTTTGATCCAGTATCAAACTTCACCTTTTTGATTGAAATGAGGATCATACAAACCTTTAAGGTTGCTTGCAAATATACATTCATCTGTGTTTTCAACTTTCCAAACATGAAGAAATATTGAAACTTATTATTTGTAATGGAAATTTATAGGTAAGATGGCTCTAACCATTCAGCCATTGGATCGTGATATTCATAACAACCAATTTGAAAATCCCGAAACTCATGAGAAAATGAATTTTCAATTAACACATGCAAAAAAAAGAGAGAATATTCTGAAGGGATTCTGACCTTGTTCAGAAATCTTGTTAAGATAGTGAGGACCTGACATAATATCAGCTCATGCTGAAGTGCCTTAACTCTTTAACAATTATCTGAATAGTGAAGTGATGAATAAAAAATATCAATAAACTCGACAACATCAACTGATGTGAAAAAATCATCATTAGATGTCCTATTGAGAAAATTATTGATTAAGTAAGAGCTGTTAACACCAGTATTATGATCATATTGGTCAATTAACATATAAGATTCTCGATTCTCTATTGGTTCCCTTTATATATTATTACATACTAATCAAACAATATGAAAGCTTAAGGAATTTAAAACAATCATTGTCATTGTAAATTTAGGAAACCAATAAGGATACTAGGATAGAAAAATATTGTAAACAATTGTCAAATCAAACCAAGTATTCATTGCAACAAAAGGGTTTTGATTCATCGAACAATTAAAGAATTTTGTAGCAGTCAAGAAGAGAAATTTTTCTAAAAAGATGATTCAATTCAAACATACACAAAAGAGATAAGAATATGATCGATCTCGGAAGAGTTCGACACGAAGGAATCCCAGAGCAAAAGATGATATTTGTCTTGATAATCAAGATTACAGGCTTTGAAGTTGTGTGGATTCGTATAAGATATGCTATCAAATATTGAGTGTGATGCAAGGGATTCATATCATGAATAATTAACCCAACAAGAATCTTTCATCTGATTAAAAACTCTGTCTTGAGGGTTAAGATAATTAACTTGAAAATTTTGAAAGTCCTTCAAGAGTGAGTTCACATCCAGTAGGAGAATTTTAAGGAAACAATTATGTGTGAAAATATTGATCCAACTTAGTTCTAGGATATCAATAGAATTTCAAGAATGTAACATAACCATAAACATGGGATAAATTTCCTTGACATCCTGACAGGTCTCTGAGATTTCTGACAATGGATCGTTGAATTTGGATGGCTTAGAAAAATCAACAGGTATATATGAACCACAATAGTCATATGTATCAATGAACATTATTAGTAATACCACTGGTTTGATCATATTGAAGACTAATAATGTCAGATTCTTGATGGATAGAGAATTTAAATACATTGATCGAAAAAATCCCTTGATTATTTAGAATTTCGACATATTCCTCTTGAATTATGTAATATTTACAATTTAATAAATCATGAAAAATGGATTCAATATTTTCATCCTTTGATTGTAATATCACACCATCCTATACCTAATTGCAATCACGACCAACAATATAATGGTATAAAGGATTTAGAGAAATTGATTGTATAACATACTTATCAAACATATCTGGGCATAATGAATAGTGTGATATAGGTGAGGAAATATGAAAAGACACAGGAGGAGAAGCACCAATTGTAACTAAATCACATTCAACTTGTACAAAAAATGGATCAACATAATGGTCAAAGGCATTCCAATATGATTTTAAAATTTACCATGTTTTTCTTCAACATGTATCTTGAAGATGCATGAGCTTGACAACTTAATTCTCCAAATTTGATATCTAAATATGTATGAATCAGAGAGATTTCAAAAGCATCTTGAACTGAAATATCATCCCAATCTAAAAATGGATATTGTAAACTATTAGAAGTAGATTCCATATCGATACCCTACAAATCTAATTCCTTTGAAGAAAAAAATATAATATCCCATTTACTTAGGTACTCATCACCATATGTATTAGTGGAAACATGAATTTCATGGTGATGGTTGTCCAAAATATAAACTTGAATGAAGGGTTTGGAATCATTTGGCAGGTTATCAAGATTACAAGATCGATGATCAACCATAAATGTGAGATTGTCATTTTGAAAGATAGAAGAAAGATAGGAAATATATTCAACACTTTGCTCCTCTACATGTGAAATAAAACTTTCATGCTCTTGAATACTGCTTGAAACTATAAGTTGAACATCATTAAGAGTTGAATTAAGTTTATCAAGCAGACTAAGGAACAAGGAATTAGAAGAGATGGATGGTAGAGGTTGACGAGTATCCCTTGAGGAAATCATACTTTTTATCTAATCATATTCATGATTTGAATTATGCATATTAATGTAACTATGAAAAGCCACATGATCAACCTTCACCTCAGAATCCTTGCAGTTATTGAGCCATTCCATGTTTTCTTCAATATAATCTATATCATGGAAAGTAATTGAAGGTGGAGAAGAGAGATCATTAATTTGATTTCTAGATTTCCCAACTTCAACATCATCGCAAGGAGGGACCAAAATTGGTACTAATAAAGGATTAGGACTAGGAAAAAAAGGAATTATAGTTCCTCCTCACAAATTTGGGGTGTTTCATGATCAACATAAGTTGGAAGAGCATAATCATCCAAGGGTTCAAATTTGAATGATTTCATGGAGAGAAGAATCAAACCCTGAAACTTTTCGCTGAAAAAATTATAGTCAAAATATTCTCCAGGAAACTCATATCAAAGGTGAAGAAACTGATTAAGAAAATCCTCTAACTATTCACCACATTTTATTTTAGGCAGATAAATCCTTTTACAGAAATCTTAATAATCATACATATCAAAGGCTTTATGAAGCTCCATAGGGATTTGTTCAATTAAATGAATGGAAGAAGCTGGTAAAGTATGACACCATTTATTAACTTGAACTTAAAGAATTAGGGAGAATAATTTACTAGAAACATATTCACAATTGATTACATGACAATAACAAATTTTGAGAAACAAAGATATATGTTCGGCTATGAATGTTTCAACCTCACCATCAAACTTTAATTGAGAGAAGTAACCAATTAGTTCCACATGGACTTTAAAATATGACCTATTAGAAATACATCTTGGGATTATAATTTGGGAATGAGCCATTTACGATAAGAGATTGAAAATAGGCTCAATGGACACAACTTGTCATCTGAACCTCCTTCTAGTGCCATAATGTTGACGGTTCTGAATATCGCCAACATACAGGGGGTCTCCTCGATGTGAATTCCCAATTATACCTCACATGGTTTGGAGTAGGAGAAGCATCCAAAGTATCAATTTGACCACCATAACTCAAAATTTTTCCTTAGCTATAATGAATAACATAAGAGAGTATGCACATAACCTTTGAAATCAACAAGTAAGCTGACATTGTGAAACACTAATTTCAATGTGTAAAAGGAGAAATTCATGAGAGGGGAGACGAGAGTGAGTCTCTATAAAGTAATAGTAATATCCTAAGAGAGGCACATGAGAGAAGGAAATATTTTTTAATTATATAGTGAAGTAGTTCATAGAGACAAGACGATCATTAAACCAAATACAACACACATCCAACACGATAAGAACCAAATTCAATTAAGTAGTTAAATTTATTTATTACATGTGAATACAAAATATAGAATAAAAATATAAAGAATAGTCTTACAAAATTCACGATAAATGCATGAAAGTGTGTTGGCTCAAGGAGCTTCTGAAGATTAAGTGAAAGATCCAAGTACACAATTACAATGATGAGAGACTAGCTCCAATAGTGGAACATTAAGTCACTTCCCGCTTCTCCAAAGAATGATCTTCTCTCCTATTCAAAGCTAGAGAATTCAAGGCTAGCTCTCCAAATTATCAGACTCCAAAATGCCTTTGCTTGAGTTATGAGGTTTAATTTATAGTAAGAGGAATGAGATTTCATATCCTCTATGACTCTTGAGTTATCCCCATGACTCTTGGAATCCTAAGTGACCTTTGAACTTCTATTAAATATTTGGTCCAAATGTGACTTTTCATATTCCACACATGACTCTTGGCCTTTCACAAATTTACATTTGGTCATTTTCTTGAAAATACATAAGTACATTCCACATCATGTGGAAAGACCCATTGACACATAGTGACATTGTGATGAAAGTTGTACAAGACATAACTTGGAAATAATGACATGAAACTTCATGATGATGTGGCAATGCCAAGTTGTTCTCCTTGTTTCTTTGAATTTGACTTCTCCATGATAGATCTTTATTTTTTCTTCATTTTCACCCTCCGAAGGCCCCGGATCCAAGTTATAACCTTCCAAGGCAACATGAGATTCCATAACACTGGCATGGTCCAATATCTATTCATGCCTTCATGATGGTTCTTCTTTTTTCTTCTTCTCCACAAATTATTCCTTGTATCCTCTCCTTGAAATATTTCTTGAGTATCACCTTGCCATTTTGAGATTTTACACCTGTAGATGAAGTTCACTCATGACAAGGAAAGATCAATCTAGAAAAAATGTATTATACCTTCTACTTTTCTCATGGAAGAGGTTGTTTGCATTGAGCCTGTGTAGGACCTGAGAGGGAGAGGTATGCTTGGGTGCAGTGCGCAATTGTAAGAGGCTAGGTATGACTTACTATGAACTAGAAATGAGCACTTCTCTAGGGAAGGAGAAGGATTCAAGAATTTTTGTGAAGTGCAGATGGAACTTACTAGGGGCCTAGTGGTTTCAGCTTCCAAAGGGTGACACAAAGAAGGCATACTGATTTTTTTTTTTTTTGAAAGGATGTAGGGAGGCTCCACCATTGATTGGAACTATGGCATATGCTTGGAGAGAGGGACATGAACACGTTTTTTGCGTAGTGAGGAAGTTCAATGAACAAGGGTTGATGACTTGCTAACTAAACAATGTCATGTGTTGTGACTGAGAGGCATGATTAAGGAAGAGTGAAATTTTATTTAGCATTGATATAAGAAAGGCTGCATTATCCATTAGATTTGTGCCATTGGCTATGGAGGCAGGACAAGCTTAGTCTTGGTGCAATGAGCAAGTGTAAGAGGTAAGGATGGAAAACTTGCTCACTGTAATTGCACAATGCACAATTTTTGAAGGGAAGGCTCAGGGTGTCCGCATTTTCTCACTGCAGAGGTTAAGGATTGGCTCCACTGCCCACTATGAATGCGACATATGCTAGAGAGGTAATCAGGACTGAGTCTTGGGCATATTTTTCAAGGGTAAGCAGGAAGGTGGTTGACAAAAGACATTTCAAAATTGAAAAATGGCATTTGAAGGAGAAGGCCCTCAGGATGGCGCAGTGCACATTTAGATAGGGTAAGGGATTCACTATTGTTGACTATAAATGTGACATGCACTCATTCAATGATTAAGATCCTAAGTGTGCAAGATGCTAAGGCCAAGGAAAGCCTAAAAATGGCTAAGTGTCATGTCAGTGGAACAAGAGAGGAGAAAATATACAAAAAAGTTCCAAAACATGATCAAACATATGAATTCCATCAAAGAAAATATAGAAGGATGCAAAATAATCAAAATCATTATGTGTACCTTGTAACAATAGCAAAGCGATAGTTATTTCTAAGTGCAATAGTTGAAACATAGCATTGTGACACTTAGAATACAAGTTGTGACACAAGTGTTGACTGCAACTAGAAAGTGTACTAAGTTATGGGAGAGTGTCTAGTGCATGTTATTATGACATATAGAATCTACTAATGCAGAAGAGTGCACTACAACTTCCTCTAGTGATATGCCAAAGTGCGACACATGCAGGAGTGAAAAAAGTTAGAAGTTACACTAGTGACAGTAAGAAAACGTGAAAAATACACTTGAAAAAGTTGAAGAAAATGAAAGCAACACATTATAGAGCAAAGATAAAGTGAAAACAACACTTTTTAAATAAAAATTAAGAAAAAAATACAACTATGAAAGTGAAAGTAACACTTGTAAAGGTAAAGGTGTGCAAAAACGACAGTTAGGAAGACTCACTGGAATAATATTACAATTGCAACCAAAGTGAGAGGGAGGTTGCCAATGGAGATTGTGCAATAGATGTCGACATAGGTTTCACAGTGAAATATGTTGAAAATTGAACACACACTATTCCTAGAGATTACACAATCCTTAGTTTTAGGAACTGCACAATGCATATCTAAGCTTGTATATAAAAGAAGTGAATTTATGAACTCATCAAGGATTGAGCATGTGTTAGCAAGTGACTTTAACACTCAGAACCTGATAATAAGACTTGATCGCTTAGAAAAAAATTATCTGGCCATGAAGTGACCATGGAACAACAAATCGTAAGATCCTCTGTAGGATCCAAAATTCAAGTGTAGGCAAAATTTTGGAGGGTGTTTGATGCAACGTCAACACTTGTTGACACACTAGTAGAACTCCAGCTTCTCTGTTTAGTTTTTATCTTTAAGTGCAAGGTCTTAGTCTTTCAGGAAGTATTGATTCACCATGTACATTACCTTATTTTTTCCACTTATCCCGATTAAAGATATAATCTCTTCTATTCATTTCTCATCTTCAAACACATTCACAAGAAATGTCATACCTCAACTGTTTTGATAATGGAGAAGGATAATAAGTATATAGAACCTTTGATATTCATAGATATTCACATTCCATGGTGTTTCTCCACTACCAGTGAGCCTATTTAGTGCCTTGAAGAAGTCACCTCAAGGGATCATAGGCATTGCTTCACTATCAGCGGGCCTGTTTAGTACCCCGATGAAGTTTATTGCTTCACCTATTTGCGCAAGATGTGTTTATCTTATTAACCATTTTATTTTAGTTACTAATAGAAAGAATTGAATTTATGAATTCATCAAGGACTAAGCATGTGTAATCAAGTGACTTCGACACTTAGAACCTCAGAAGAAGACATGATTGCTTAGGAAAACATCATATGACCATGAAGTGACCATGGAATGATAGATCATAAGATCCTAAGTAGGCTAAAAAATTTAAGTGTATGAAAAAATTTAGAGGGTGTTTGATGCAACATAAACAAGTTCCCAAGATTGGTTTGCTTACTTTACGTTTTTTTTCCTCTTGTTACATTTATTTTTTCCAAATATGTATGACCGAGGGGAAAATGTCTCAAGTACAAAGCTAAGGGATAGGGTAAATAATGTATTTTGAAATCCTTTTTTCTATTGATTTGAGTAACTTGGTAGGTTCTCCCACAAACCCTAGGGTACTAGGTTTGTGAGGAGTTGACCCACAAAATTAGTTTGTGGGCAATGTCCCAAGTAGTGGGTTTTGTAAAGAAATTTGTGGGCGCAAGACCAAAGTGAAAATTAATTATTTGATCATTGGATACATGAGAGGCACCCTTGAAGGGATAAACAGAACCTAAGCCTTCAAGGGTGTGGAAAAATATGAAACGAAAATAAATTTTACTCCTTGATAATTTGGTGTTCGAGAAAGAGAGCTTTGATCAACTTGGTAATATGTTGAGACCATTGGTGAGGAATAACACCACCAATGAACACTATAAGGAGTGGAGATGAGTTCATTGGAGAACATCCATGTAATAATTCTCATGTGATATATTCCCAAGGAGAGTTTTTTTACCTCAGGGAGCCATAGACCTCAAGTAAGGGAGATATGGAGCATTTTGTTGTCATTAAATCTTTGTTTGGAAGGACAGAGCTGCCCAGGAGTAAGACAATTTTCTCTGTGATTCTAGGCCCTTGTTGAAAGCTTGTATTGGAAATATTTGAGGTCTAATTTTGTGTTATTTATACCTTATATTAGGGATTATTATACATAGGAATAACCACACAAATATTTGTCCCTAAGTCTAGTATGCTACCTATATTTTGTGCATAAACATGTGGGACGAGACCCTTATACGATGGCGTCCTGTTGTGGTTTGTATCTATGAATAGGGCCACATGCCTAAGGATTAATGCGCAAGTATTTTAGTGAGGAAAAGGGGCCAAGAGCTTTCTCAGTTAGAGAAAATTTGGACTATGTGTTGGGTTGTCTTAAAGTGAAGTAAAATGTGGAAGAATTGTTGGATATTTGCTGGCACGGATAGGTTTGACCAATATGGTTTTGGATAATGTGTTCATGTTCCCTAAGGGTTGTAAATTTGGAGTATAAAAAGGAAAATTAGAGGGTTTTTCATTAAGCCCTAAGTATAGTGAGTTTGGTGTGTTCCAATGGTTAGTGGGCTAGTTGTTGAGAGGATAGATAAATCATCTTGGAGGACTATGTGTGAGCTAGTTTGTGTGCCCTTATAAGTATAGTGGTTGACATGACTATCATTGTTAAGAGGGAGGTATTATGAAGAACCTAATAATATTGATAATGAAATAATCTTTTCATTGTTAGAGGGTATACTTGATGTGCCTTAATTTCAGTAAATTCTGGAGGAAATTCATTAATGTGATGGAAGCGTGTTAAAGTCCCTAAGAGAAGGCATCTTGGAGGTGCAAGAGGGTTGCTTGATGGAAAATATGTGAGCCTAAGATTAGTTACCTTTGGATCAACTAAGGGATTGATAGAGGTATAGTTGTTAGTTGAAGATGCAAGCATTTCTGAGGTTGTAAGAGTACTTGTGAGAAGAAGAAGAGGTGGAAAAGGACTTGCTAGGTGTTCAAGGTATGTGGAATGAGATGGTTCGTGTGAATGTATCTTCAACAAGTAGGTAAAGTGTACTTTGTTAAAGGGTATATTGAGTGTCATAAGTTGTTTACATCAATTCCTAGTTGTTCTTGTATCAGGGATAATTGTAAGGGTTGTGACCCTTGGTACATGATCCCTATATTTTTTGTACTAAATATTTTAATATAACAAGTTTTGGGTTGCAAAAATTCTATTGTGAACTACATTGGTTCACTTATGTACATTTTTCATTGTGAAAAGTACTTGTGTTGTGGAATTTTTGTGTGTTTGTGATCATTTTTTAGACATAGACTTGACTCTAAAGTGCTAAGAAAAAATAAACATGGTATTAGAGCCACTTTCAAGGGACAACTGAATTAGAGTGTGCATAGTGAAGAAACTCAGGAGGAAGCTGAGAAATTTTCTAAAACATGGAGCAGAAGGTCTAGTTGAAGATATGGAAATGTAGTCATGAATGGCTAGGTGAAAATATAGGTTAGGAGTTCTTTTGGATTGGTGGTGAACCTAGTGAAAAACAATTTGGAAATTTGGAAATTTTCAAAACGTGGACTTCCAATGACTTGTCAAATATTGTTGGGACTTCTCAAGGGGTGCTTTGGAATGAACGAGTTAGCTCCATTTGAAGGACTAGATGAAGGCAAGATAGTATCTTAATTGGGTTGTGAAGTTGTAAATATGACATTGGAGTCATGTGCATGAGATATTTTTGACCCGAGAGGATGAGATTGATTGTTGAGTTGAGTTGTGATTAGACCCAATGTTTGACTGCAACTCAGATTGAACCTAAAAGGACACATGTTCAGTAGTAGAAATTGCTAGGAGGGAAAGTGGAGTGAGACCATGGAGGTTGTGTAGACTCAGAGGGAGTATGCCATATGGAATTTTAAGTATTCAGGTTTTGATGAGATCGAGGCAGGGGCACTACCTAGGATATTATGGTTCATTCTATAGAGTATGTTGTAGTGGTGAATGCCATAAATTGGGTTAATGTCACTAACAATGAAAATTTAATTCTGAGAGGTGGAAGGGCCTCCCTTTCTAAGAGGGATTGTTGATTTTTGTATCTTGGGAGGTACTCCCACAACTTCTGGGGTACTTTTTTGTGAGGAGTTGAACCACAAAAGTGGTTTGTGGGAAATGTACCCAAGCAGTGGGTTTTGTACCCAAAGTTGTGGGTGCAAGAACAAAGTGAAAATTAATTCTTTGATCTTTTGATGCATGAGGGGAACCCTTGAAGGGCTAAGGGGCACCTAAGGCTTCAATTATGTGATAAAATGTTAAACAAAAATGATTTTTAGTCCTTGAGAAATTGGTGTTTAAGCAAGAGTGATGAAGCCGACTTGGTTATATGTTGAGACCCTTGGTGAGAAATAACACCACCAATGAACACCATAATAAGGAGTGGATATGAGTTCATTAGAGAACATCTAATAAAGCTTTATAATGTGATATTTTCCCAAGGAGATATTTTTTACTTCGAGGAGCCAAAAACCTCAAGTAAGGGAGAGCTAGAGAATTTTTTTTGTGATTAAATCTCTATTTAAAAGGACAGATCTTACTAGGAGTGAGACAAAGTTCCTTGTGAGTATTGACTCTTGTTGGAGGTTTTTATTGGATGTTTTTAAGGTCTTATTCTATGCTATTTATTCCCTAGATCAGGGATTCTTCTACGCAATATCAATCGCATAAATATCTATCCTTAAATCTACTATGAAAATTAAATTATGTGCATAAACATGGGGGCCAAGACCCTTAGAAGATGATATCATGTTGTGGTTTATATTTGTGACTAGGGACACATGCCTAAGGAGTTATTCACAGGTATCTCATTAAGGAAAAGAAGCTAAGACCTTTCTCAGTTAGAGCGACTTAGGAATGTGTGTTGGGTTGTCTTAAAGTGAAGTAAAATGGGGTAGAATTGTTGGATATTTTCTAGTGCGGATAGCTCCGTCCAATATGGTTTTGGACAGACTGTTGATGTTCCCTAAGGATTGTCAAATTGGAGCATCAAATGGACAGTTAGAGGGTCATATTTTAAGCCCTAAGTACAATGAGTTTGGTGTATAAAATGAGTGTTAATTGGGCTAGTTTTTGAGCCCTAGATCAATCATCTTGGAGGATTGTACGAGGGATGGTTTTTGTGGCCTATGTATAGTGGTTGACATGAATAATAATTTTTAATGTAGAAATTTGAATAATTTTCTGAATTATTCACCGAGATTATCCTGATTACACATTATTTAAGCTTCATGCATAATACATAACCTCTTCTACAATTGATCATCAATATGCGGAAATAGAAACTTTCGCATGCGCACATAAACACAATAATCAAACACACATCTGACATAGTATGTAATGGGGAAAGCAATAGCTGAAAACCCCCAACGATCTGTATAATATAATGATAGAGAACATGTAACAATACATAGCACAAAGCTCTCACAACTCTCAGCACTATCTCAATGCTACACACAAACTAGCTGAGAAATAGAACAAGTCACAGGTTCAAATCTCCTCCACAAGTCTGCTCGCCTCTACTGCGCAATCCAAGATGAGTAATGATGAGATCCAAGTTCGAATCCAACTAGCTCCAACTGCGCAATACTCATTGGAAATCTCCATCAATGTGTGTGCAAATCTCATGCACAACAAATAGTCACAACTGATAGTAGACTCACCCTTTCACCCACCTCTAACACTGGTCTCCACTGAACTGTCCATGCATTGCAGTTAACTGATGTGTTCTTCAGTTGATTTATGAGTTAATAATTAGTGAATTAATTAATAATTAATTCACACCACTCATCACTAGTGTATTTGTCAGTTAGAATAAATACAACTAGTTCAACTAAGTTAAACCGAACACAACTCCACCAACTGTCTCATCAACTCCACCAAACTCTGCCACATGAGTTCTAACTGAAGTAAACCATGCAATAGCTCAACTAACCCTTAGGAAAAGCGTATTTCCTTCTGTCAGCTGCATGTGCCACATCCAAGCATCAAACTGAAGTGCTCCAAGAGGAAAAGATAATGTTTATAGTCTAAATATTATTAAGGGTTAATAATATTTAACTGTTCTATTTTTAGCCCGGCAGTCTAAAAATAGAAACCGCCCAATGTCTAAAAATAGAGGTCCATCTATTTTTACCAACTCGACAAATCATCCATAAATAGCATCCTGCAACTCATAGACCATGATCCATATGTCTAAAAATAGACTTTGCGCCAAAAATAGCCTGCGGGCCCACTTAGTGAAGGCGACTTCATTTCACTAAGCTCCATCATCTTGTTGCATTTTCAACACTCCCTCTCAAAAATATATGGATTATCTGCAACCCCTATCCTGCCTCTGTGGAATTCGAATTTGCTCCTGGTGAGCGCCTTCATCAAGATGTCAGCATCCTGATCCTCCGTGGGAATATATGAAAGTAACATGATTCTCCGCTGCACACAATCTCTGATATGATGGTACCTGATGTCGATGTGTTTGGATCTATCATGAAATACTGGATTATCCGAGAGTTTAATGCAACTCTGGTTATCACAATAAATCACTGTAGGCTCCAAATGCAACCCGAACAATCCAACGAGGATCTTCCTCATCCAAATAGCCTCGCATGCAGCCAAGCTTACTGCCATGTACTCGGCCTATGCTGAACTGAGTGCCACGGATCTTTGCTTCCTGCTGTACCAGGAAACTGCTATCGACCCAATGCTGAAAACTCCTCCAGATGTGCTCTTTCGGTCCGTTGGGCTCCCTACCCAATCTGCATCAGTGAAGCCGGAAAGCTTCGCTCCATCCTCCTGTCTGTACCATAGACCATATCCCGATGTGCCACTAAGATAACGCAATACATGCTTGCCTGCCTTCCAGAAGAGCTTGGTAGGCTTAAACATAGCTTGCGAAAGCTGGTTAACAGCATAGCATATATCGGGTCGTGTATTGACCAGATACATAAGCGACCCCACCAACTGTCGATAGACAGTGGCATCCACTACCTCCGCTGAAGTAGCATCCTCCTTCCTCCAACCACCAGGAAGAGGAGTATCAACATGCTTGCAGCCATGCATGTTGAACCTCTCCAGTATCTCCCGGGCATACTTACCCTGAGAAACAAACAGTCCACCACTGCGCTGCCAAATCTCCAATCCCGAGAAATAATGAAGGAGGCCCAAGTCCTTCATCTCAAACTCTCTAGCAAGATCCTCCTTGCATGAAAGTATCAACAGCTCATCACCCGTCAAAATCAGATCATCTACATACAGTACAATGATCAACAACTTCCCCTCCACCACAATCTGGTACAGGTTAGGATCGGCCTCACTCTTGGAGAATCCAAGTCCGGTGAAATAACTGTCTATCCGTGTGTACCAAGCACGAGGTGCTTGTTTCACCCCATACAGTGCTCTCTTGAGTCTGCACACATGCGACTCACTGTTGAAGATCTCGAAACCTTCAGGCTGCTCTATGTACACCTCCTCCTAAATGACTCCATTGAGGAACGCAGTCTTCACATCCATCTGATGGATGTGCCATCCCATCTGCGCTGAGAGAGCTAGGATCGTCCGTATGGAAGAGTACCTTGCGACAGGTGCAAATGTCTCCTCATAATCGATCCCCTCGATCTGCGAGAAGAGTTCCATAACAAATCTTGCCTTGTACTTCTCCACACTCCGTCGGCCTTTGCTTCACTTTGTAGATCCATCGCGAACCCACCCGCGATTTCCCTTCCGGTCTTGAGACCTTGAGACGATCTCCCATGCATCCCATGCTTGTTTACGAAAATCGAATCATACTCTTCCACCATGGCATCTACCCATGCGGGTTCCTCCACAGCTTCCTCGAAAGAGGATGGCTCTGTCATGACACATTTTCTCACAAGAGCCATGTATCCAGTGTACTGATCCGGTGACTGTCTCTGTCTATGTTGTGCTGTAGGTGGTCCTACAACCCGCTTTGCATCTTGAGCCAGTCGCTCAGCTTCTGTAGTGCGCTTGCGCCCTCTGATGGTTGGCGCTGCATGATTTGTCTCTTCCACTCCATGAACCTCATCTTGTGGCTGATCCACATATTGAAGCTCATCCTTAGGAACTAATAGCTCCTCATCTGCATGCAAGTGTGGCTCCCTCTCAAGCAAACACTTCATGGCTTTCTCCTCCAGAAATTTGATATCCCATCGCACAACAGTCTTGCGACTGTCAAGAAAATACACATGATAGTTGTGGGGCGTATCAGTGTACCCCACAAATATCCCAACCTCTGCGGTCGGATCCAACTTCTTCCTGGCATCCTTTGTCACATGCAAGTAGACAGGTGAACCAAAAATCCTCAAATGGGAAATATCAGGCCTCTTACCAGAAAACGCCTCCTCGGGTGTACTCATGCCAAGTATCTTGTGAGGACAACGGTTCTGCACATATACTGCATTATTGCATGCCTCCGCCCACAATTGAAGGGGTAGGCCCTGATCATGCAACATCGCCCGTGCAACACCCACGATTGATCTGTTCTTCCGCTCAGCAACCCCGTTCTGCTATGTGTTATGGGGTGCTATGAGCTCTCTCTGAATTCCTTCTGCGCTGCAAAAGTCCTTGAATTCAGCAGAGATGAATTCACCACCATTGTCGCTCCTAAGAGCCTTCACATGCTTCCCCGATTCCTTCTCAACTAGCACCTTGAACTCACAGAACTTTGAGTATGTTGTTTGGTCAATTTAGTGTGTCCTAAATTGCTGCATTTAATTGTCAATCCGGGAATCGTAAGCTGATGAAGTGCGGCGCACCATATGTGCAAGATAACCTCTTTCTTAACTTTTTGTCGTTTATGGTCTTTCTAAGGTGAAATGGAAATTCTAAAGTGAAAAGCAAGCTTGGTTATATTTATTCAAGGAAGTGATATCCCCTATAATGATTTACCAATCTTGAAAATTTAAAAGCAAATTGAAATTACAATGACAAAAGAAAGTAAATTGCTGAAATGAAAAGTGCTGCTAATCTAATGAATCAAAACAAGAAACTAGTGAACATGAAAACTAAACTATTCTTGCTGCCAACTGAACACAAAAGAAACTACGCTTATGGAAATTCAAAATTGCAATGAAATAAATCTAAATCATATTACATCAATTCATTTTCTGACCCTTCATCATTAGACCAGCTATGACTTGCGGAAGTAATCATAAACAACTTGTGTAACTGATTATTTAATTTGCAGAAAAGAAACTAATACTAAACTACACATTTCATCATGCAGCCCCTCACCATCAGTCCAGCTGTGGTTTTCGGAGGTAACCGAAGACGCTAAGAGCAGCTTAATATATCTAATTTTGCAGAAAGGAAACTAATACTAAACTACACATTTCATCATGCAACCCCTCACCATCAGTCCAGCTGTGGCTTTCGGAGGTAACTGAAGACGCTATGAGCAGCTTAATATATCTAATTTTGCAGAAAGGAAACTAATACTAAACTACACATTTCATCATGTAGCCCCTCACCATCAGTCCAGCTGTGGCTTTCGGAGGTAACCGAAGACACTATGAGTAGCTTAATATATTTAAATTTAACTACTGAATCAGATAAACAAAACTGAAATGTACAAAGCAAGACTGAAGTTAAACAAATGCTATGAAAAGGAAACTAGCAGCAGAATAATGTTAGTCTCATATCATTAGCCAAAATACTATGAAAATGCCCCGGGCTGTCTACCTAAAACCTGCACAAGAAAAATGATCAGTGATTTAACAATCATAAAAAAATGAGAAACAAGAATGCAATGGAAATTATAGAAATGTATGAACAGAAATGAAACAACTATGAAATATGAACATGTAATGGATTATGATACAATGACTTTTTAAAGAAATGAAATGAAATATATATACATTAATACACAGAACCTCGGCTGAGCAGGGGCCCTCTACACAGCTTTGGTAACGATCCTCAACACGAATTAAGTTATGAAACAGAGTTTTTCACATTAAAAAGAAAGTCATTACAGGCTGGTGGTATTACGGCTCAAGGCAGCGTAATCACCACATAACAGAGTACGCACATCAACTTAACAACTAACAACTATCAACTCACATTCACTAACTCTACGTGCATATGCAAACGCTCTTTATAAAGCAATAAAATGTAACTGTTTCCTGAAGTTTATGATAGCAGCCAACACGTAGACCACGAAGGCCACGGATTTAGGAGTATGGCCATGTTTGGGAAACGGATCTATGGAAGGTATTAAATTCAACTCCGTAACTTTGCACGTATGTCAATTAACCTCCGCAAGCTGAACGTCGTATGGATGTTTCTACACGAACAGAGTCCACTACATAACTCACTGCTGACATCACTGGATGGCTTTGACCGCGGCTTTCCTTGACGAATTTGATTGAAATCAATAGGACACGAACCATGTCCTTGTCATTCTAGCCCGCCCATGTGGCTCAAGCTCTCTTCGTTGACACCTCCGTAACATTGATTTCCACAAAATAGCCTATGAAACAGGAAGCGCGGGCCGCGGAAAGTGACAAGTTTCACCGTATGAAAAAAATCTAAATCAAATAGAAAACACACAAACATAATTAAACCATGTTAGATACCCTTTTGCACATGATATTGACAATTTTGGAGGTTTAGGTGAGTGAAAAAGATATGGAAAAGTGTATGGAAAAGAGGCAAATTCTGGACTCAACATACCCCCACTGTGAAGGTGTTGCATGTCCTCATGCAACCAAAATTTTGACACTCTTTGTTCAATTCATGTGCCTTGATACTTCAGCCAGCACATCTAACCCCCTTCTCTTCTTCTTTGGTACTGCCATCATTCTGGGTTTCTTCATGAGGCACCTCAATTTGATATTCACAAGTGCTCTGCTCAATTTTTGGCATTTCCTTTTTAGCTTCTTATTTTTCTTTTGCCAAATACCCAAATGTAACATAGTATTGTCATGGATAATCTTGTCCAATTTGCCTTGCTCTTTGAGTGTTTCATTTTCATTTTTGATATGCCGATTCAAAAGCTCAAGCTCAAAAATCTCCTGTTTTAATGACTGAACCAAGTCATCCTGTAATGTATGAGGCTGAATAGAAGAGGTACTTGGGCCTGTGGATGCCTTCTCCAAGGATTCTATATAATCATAGACCTCCTGCTGTTTGGGGTCTACTTCCGGTGTCTTTTTCATTGGACTGTCCTCAAAATGCTGCAAGGGAGAATTATGTTCAAAATTTGGCTGAGGAGAACTTTCATCAATATTTTGCTGAAAATAAGATGGAGTACGCTCATTGTCTGATTGGGAGTGAAAGGAGTCAGGTTCACTAACTGACTGAAATGGACTATGGTCAGTTGGAGACTGTTCAGATGTCTCTTCACCCAAATCAATAAAATGAGGACCTCTAATTTGTGTTTTTCTCAGTTTTCCCTTAAGCCTGCTGCTTCTCCTCACATGCTGTGGTACTCTACCCTTTTGTTCTTGTTTCCCTGTTTTTGCCTTTTTGGATAGAGATGACTGTTTTTGAAGAAAAATTAATCTCTCAGATAGAATTTGGTGATCTTCTTCTTCAGAAGAAGAAGTTTTATGGACAACCTCAACAATTTCTTTCCCTTTTGATATTTTTGGCTTCTTAGTTTTGATTTCCTTCTTCTTCCTTTTTACCAATCTCTCTTCTCTATCATTTTTCTTCATAGTAATAGTAGAAGTATCTTGGATTTCATCTACTTTTCTTTTCCTTCTACTTCTTTTTGCTGTGCTAGCTGCGGGAACTTCCTGTGTAGGAGCATCTTGGGTTTCAACATCCATTTTCTTTCTTCTACTCCTTCTAATTGGATTACCTTCAGGAATTTCCTGAGGTTCTTCAAAGAAGTTTCTTACTAAGAATTGTTCCCATGTATCTTTTCTTTCTTTTAGCTCCTTTTCAATCAAAATTTTTATAAGCCCATGATGAGATAAATGAGGCTCTACATCTCCTAGGTGTTTTTGCACAGTCACAGCCATTTTCTTCAAGCTATTGAATAGGAAATAAGGAAGATTGAGAGTTTGGTTTTCAAGGAAATTCATCAATATCCTATTATGATACATGTACATAGAGCCAAAGCGGCCTTCACATGTGATAAATTTCTGAACAATGAGTAATAAAGTGGCCCATTCATCTTTTATTGCATGCACTGGGATTCCTCTTTTGAAAACAGTGATATCCATACCTTGATTTCGGAGGATTGTTCTCCATGCCTCATCACCGATACTTTTGTTTTTGAACCACCGTTCTCCTTCCTGAAGAAGCTCTGTTGCTGCTGCTATTGATGCTTCATTAACCAAAAATTTGAGGTCTCCCACTTCTGCTTCCGAGCCATCAAATGATCTTGCAAACGCTTTGGTAACTTCTCTGTGGTAACCCCGGAATTTCTGAATAAAACGCAGCCATTTAGCTTTTCTCAACATCTCTTTGGCTTGTGGAAATCCCTCTATGAACTTCGGTCCTTCCGGCTCTGCCCTTAATAATTTTCCCATTTTACTTCTCTGTGCTTCACGGCTTGCCTCTGTGAGGGTTTTAAGCGGAAATGGAACGATGGAATACACGGAGTCGAGCACAATGCTGTGGGGACGTTATCACAAAACGGAAATGAGCACCATACATAGAATGGAATAAGACTGTGGGTGAATATACGGGAATGAGAGTGAACAAAAGGAACGGAATGGAGTGAAACATGGAATGAGAATGAGTAGAGTGAGGTTTTGTAAACACGACAGAGACACGACAAAGAGGTTAACAAAGCATAATGCATTCGGCCGCATTTTGAATTTTTGGTGGCTGTGTCATAAATATGAACACGTTTCAATCAATGATTATGAAGTTATGCGGCTTGTAAGAGTCCTTTGTCAACTCAAATACTTATCATTATCTACGGTGGGCTATTTGAACATGAGTAAGAGTCGGAATTTCAATAATGAAACCGTTTGTGAATAAATGCAAGAGGATAACATAGAGATCGTGGAAGGTTACGGACTGTCAATATAATCATTGCGCATTATGGGTAGAGCTCATAATTTAAAATTACATAAAAATGTGTTTTTTTATACTATTTGAAATAAACTTTATTCATACCTTTGGAATCCTTGCTTTTGCCCTTGGTCTTCAACTGATTGATCTTCATTAGTGTCTTGAATATTCCATTGATCCTCTCCTGCATTTTATTTCATGATTTTATGAAAACAACAACTAACTGTACATTCTTTTTGAAAACATAGTAGTAGCAGCTGCGGAATCTGCTTCTGGCTGCGGAAACTGGAGTCAGCTGCGGAAACAGATGTCAGCTGCGGAAACTGACACAGCTATTACTTGGCCGAAATAGAAATGAACAAATGACAAATGACCAGGTGGAAATGGTCATAAAAAGATTTTTATTGATGGAATGGATGGGATGAAGTGGAATGAAGTGAAATGAAATGAAATGAAATGAAATGAAGTGGAATGAAATGGAGTGGGTGGTGAGATGAAATGAAATAAAAGACATAATTTTTTTTTTTTGGAAAATATAGAGTGTCAGGTATCCCTGATTTTCACTCCATATTTTCTGTATAAGACTGCCAATCAATGATTGGTTTTCAGGCTTATACCATTTTTTTTTCTCTCTTTTTTTTTTTTTTTTTTTTTTATAACTTGAAAAACAAAAACTAGCTTGGTAGAGAAGAAGGATTCTTCTGTACCAGCCTGATTGCAGAACTTTCTTGAAACAACTTGACAAAATCCTCTTTAGAGACTGGCTTATGATAAACTTTCAATCTATGGCCATTCACTAAAAGAGGAGTTTGAAACTCATCAATGGTCTTGATTCTTACAGCTCCATTGTTAAAGACCTTGTCAATCTCATATGGCCCAAGCCAATGAGTCTGAAATTTTCCTTGAAAGTCTTTAAACTTGGAGTCAAATAACAATGCCCAATCTCCTTCTTGAAACTTCTTCTCTTTGATATATTTGTCATGCCACTTAGTTCTTTGATATTGAACTAGATCAGTTCTTAGAATTTCTTCTTGTCTGATCTCATCTAGCTCATTCAATTGCTCCATTCTATGCTTTTGAGCTTCTGATAAGTCCATTCCCAACTGAATCGCTATCTTGAAGGTCTTGACTTGGAACTCAATGGGGAACAAGACTTCTTTCCCATAAACAAGTTCATAGGGAGAATGTCCTGTTGTATTCCTCCATGTAGTTCTGTAGGCCCACAAGGCTTCTGGAAGCCTTTCTGCCCAATCTCTTCTATGTAGATGAACAATTTTGGTAATGATACTTTCAAGAAATTTGTTTGTGGACTCCACTTGACCATTTGCTTGTGGATGGTAAGGAGTAGATTTTCTGTGCTTGATTTTGTATTCTTCCATCAACTTCTCCACCAAATTTGATGTGAATTGGCTCCCCTGATCTGTTACAATTTCTCTTGGAACACCAAAGCGAGTAAAAATATCCTCATAAAGAAAATGAACAACCGAATTTTCAGTAGCAGATACTAATGCTTTAGCTTCTACCCATTTAGTAACATAATCAGTGCAAACCAATATATACTTCTTTTGCTTCGATGGTGGATTAATCAGTCCAATGAAATCTAAAGCCCATTTTTCAAAGGGTTCAATGAGTACCTGTGTTTGCAGTGGCATTTCATTTGAAAGGGTAGGTTTCCCTACTCTTTGGCAGCTATCACACCTTTTGACATATTGTTTTGCATCTTTGAAGAGAGAAGGCTAATAATATCCCAAGGAAAGGATTTTATAGGCCGTCCTTTTGTCCGCAAAGTGTCCGCCGCATGGTTCATCATGACATGCCTTAAGAATATCAGGCATTTCATCTTCCCCGACACATCTTCTGATCACAAGATCTGGCCCTGTTTTAAACAATTCGTTAGAAATCCATGAATATTTTGAACTCTCCTGAATAATTTTTCGTTTTTCACTTGGAAATAAATGTGAAGGTAGTTTCCCTGTAACCAAATAGTTAGCAATATCTGCATACCAAGGGGTCTTAACAGTTACTGCAAACAAATATTCATCAGGAAACTTATCTTCTACAGGAGAATCTTCTTTAGTATTTTGAATTCTAGACAAGAAATCAGCTACTGTATTCTGTTTTCCCGGTCTATCCAACACAGTAATATTGAATTCTTGCAAAAGTAAAAGCCATCTTGTCACTCTGCCATTAGTAACAGGTTTGTTCATTAAATATCTAATTGCAGAATGGTCAGTATGAATAAAATTTTCATAGCCTATTATGTAATGTCTAAACTTATTAATTGCATGAACAACAGCTAAAAACTCTTTTTCAGTCACAGTATAGTTCAACTCTGTGGGAGTCAAATTTTTACCGGTATAATAAATGGCATAAGGAACTAAATATTTTTGACCCAACACAGCTCCTAGAGCTGTATCTGAAGCATCCATAGAAATATGGAAAGGGAGTTTCCAATTTGGTCCTCTCAAGATAGGTGCTTCAGATATTCTTGTTTTCAAAGTTTCAAAGGCTGATTGACAATTAGGATCCCATTTAAATTCACAGTCTTTTGTAAGCAATTTGAAGAGTGGAGATGCTATTTTAGTGAAGTTTTCTATAAATCTTCTATAGTAACCAATAAATCCTAGAAAACTTCTAACATCTCTTTGACAATTTGGAATAGGCAACTTGGAGATGACTTCAACTTTTGATCTATCAACTTTAATTCCATCTCCTGAAATATGATGTCCTAAAACAATCCCTTCAGAAAACATCATAAAGCATTTTTCATGGCTTAATGAAAGGTTTGTTTCTTTACATCTTATGAGAACTTTTTCCAAATTTTCTAATGCCTCTTCAAATGAATAACCATAAACTGTAAAATCATCCATATAAACCTCTACACAATCATGGATTAGATCAGAAAAAATTCCTAGTACTGCTCTTTGGAATGTTGCTGGTGCATTACATAACCCAAAAGGAAGCACTCGGTAGGCAAAAGTTCCCTATGGACAAGTAAATGTGGTCTTATCTTGATCTTCAGGTGCTACCTGAATTTGATTATAGCCACTAAAACCATCCAAAAATGAAAAGTACTTTTTACCTGCTAATGTATCTAATACCCGATCAATAAAAGGCAAAGGAAAGTGATCCTTCAAAGTTGCTTTGTTCAATTCCCTGTAATCAATGCATACCCTCCATTTACCATTCTTTTTAGGTACTATAACCAAAGGAGAAACCCATCCGCTATCTGAAATTGGATAAATGAAGTTTACATTGAGAAGTTTTTGGAGCTCTTCTTTCACTATCTCCCTAAGATTTGGATTCATCCTTCTTTGAGGTTGTCTGATTGGTCTACTGTTTTTCTCAATATAGATATGATGGATGCAAGTCTTAGGATCAATACCTTTCATGTCAGTATACTCCCATGCAAATGCAGTAGAATGTTTTTGCAAGATTTTGGTTTGTTCTTCTTGTTGTGACTTTTCCAAATGTTTGTTGATATTCAATGTTTTTCCTGGAAAAATCTCAATAGTAGAACTACCAAACTCTTCCATAGAGTAAAGAGACATTTGTCTTGATGATAAATATTCTATGTCAGATTCCAACCGAAATTGTGTGGGGTCATATTCTGAAGATGTCTCAAAATTTTCTAATGTGTTCAGAATTTGACTATCCTCACTGATTTCAGAAATGGTAAAGACAGGTTGTATAGTGTTTTCATCATCGACCCATTCATTGTCTCCTATTTCTGTGATTGCTCTTGCTGGAGGATACAAATTGAATTTCTTTGTCGAATTACCATTTGAAATGTACATGTCTCCAGATCTACAACTAATAAAAGCATCGGCTGTGGCCAGCCAAGGTCTTCCTAAGATAATTGGATGTCCTCCTAGATTACTTTTGGGAGTCAAAATCATAAAGTCTACTGGATATTCCCAAGAATCTAAGGAGACTGAAATATCTTCTAATACACCATCTGGTTTAATAACCGATCGATCTGCAATTTGCAATAAGGTAGGTGTAAAAAGAAGGTTAGGAAGTTTTAACTGTTCCATAGTTTGTCTACTCATAATGTTGATAGCAGCCCCTAAGTCAATCAATGTGTTTGGAATTTCTATCCCATTTATATGTGTCTTGACAATTTGACTTCCTGGATCTACATATTTCTGCATGGCAATTTTTCCCATCATAATGTCTGCAATCTTTCCTACCAGGTGGATTCTTCTTGTGTCCTTTAGCTTTCTTCCCGGTCTTTTGAAACTCAACTCCTTTATGGTTTTTGCTAGAATAGGAATTTCTCGAATGGCTTGTAGCAATGGAATCTTGATACAAACATTCTTCAATTCATCTAGAAAGTCATAGTTAGGCAACAAAATTTGTTTTTCCACCCCCTTATCAATTTGTAGTCTTTCCGGAAAAGGAGGTGTAGATGAAGATACAGGTTGCTCAACTATAGGAGTTGTGGATGCCAGCTTTTCTTTTTCTTTTTGAATTTTTGAATTTTGAAGAGATTCTTCCTCAGAACCCTTATTGACTTGAAGAGAGTCCTCCTCAGAGGTATCTTGCTCTTGAATGTCTATAGAAGGTTTTTCTAAAACTCTACCAGATCTGAGTTGTACATCGTTGAGAGGAACAATCATATAGGTAGGAAATTATTGTCCTTCTACCATATAAGTATTTTGAGGATTCTTATTGTTAGGATTTGGCAATGGCTGAGCTGGAAGTTGGTTTGTCTTCTGTTGGTATGAGAGCATGAGTTGAGGATTTGTATTTTGTTGAGAAGGTTGATGTTGTGGAAATGGCAATGAAAGTTGTTGTGGATTTTGGCTTGGAAATTGTGGAGCTTGCTGATTTTGAAAAGATGGAGGATATTGATAAAATTGAGCAAATCTCCCATGAGGATTTTGCATCCCTTGTACCCATGGCTGATATGAATTTTGATGTTGGGGCCAAGGTTGTTGCCAAGGAGTCCAATTTGGTGGGGTTTGAAGATTCATAGGGTTATTAAACCCTTGAGATTGTTGTCCCTGCCAAGGTCTCCTTGCGACAAAACAGAGAGACTCTATTGAATTTGGATCTTCTTGAAAAACAGCTTTGAGTCCAGGGATTGAAGGACAACCCTTGATTTCATGATTTTCTGAGCAAATCATACATGTTTCTACAACTTTTGCATCCAAGGGACATTCCCTTAAAGCATGTTTCTTTCTACATTTCGGACAAAAGATGGCTAAAGCATCTGTTTCTGCTTTCTGCTTGTTTTTGATTTTAAGGGTGTCTAGTTGTTCACTAAGACCCCCTAAGATATCAGTTTTAAACTCATCAAGCATATTACCAATCTCTTCCCTACTTACTGATCCAGTTGCAGATTTGTTAGCCCTAATAAGAGAAGAATCCCTAGGCCCTTTTCCAGTTTTAGATCTTCCCCTTGAGAATTGGATACATAGTTCCGTTATATCATGAAATGGGAGTTGAGAAATGTCTCCTTTACCCATCATGTTTAAAATGTCTATCCATTCATCTCTAATGGCTTTTAATAGGAGGGCTTTCAAGGTTTCCTTATCTAAGTTGCTCATCTTTGCTCTTTTCAAGTTGTATTGAAATCTTTCAATTAAGTCTTCCAAATTTTCATCTTCTTTTTGCATCATTTTGAATACCTCATCCTTGTGATTGGTGGGCCTACAATAGTCCAAGTATCTATCCAAAAATGTTTGTTTCATATCATTCCAAGTCCTGATAGATTGAGTGGCTAATCCCATGAACCATTTCAAAGCAGATCCCTTCAAAGTTGAAGGAAAAAGTTTGAGTTTTTGAGAATCTTCCATATAGTTATAAGTTCGGCACACTACTTCAAACTCAAACAGAAATGTTTCAGGATCCTCACTTCGTAATCCATAAAAGTTAGGGAGAACAGATGGTGAAATATTTTTCATTGTTGCATGAGTTTCCTCATCAACTATAGGGAATCCAAGAAAATCGTCCCTATTTCTACCGTTATTTCCTTCACCATTGTTATCTTCATTGTCTCCTCCTCCTCTACCTCCACCTCTATTTATTACTTCCTCTGCAATGATAGTTTCTTTAGAGTCCTTATAGTCCTCTAGTTCTTCTACCAAGGAAGGATGAGAGAAAGTCTCTTTGTTGACTAAGTGGGTTTTAGTAGGTGGTGTAGGAGAATCCTCTAATTCAGCTGTTCCTTGACTTCCAAAAATCTTAAGGCTAGGGGTAAATGATGGTGAATCTGGTCTATGCCTTGAAGAAGATAGAGTTATGAAAATCGAACTCTTGGCTTTAGCTATAAACCTTCCCCTAGAACCTCTTGCTCTATGCATGTCATTTTTTTATATATTTTTTAACAAAAGTTGGGCTAATAATTCTCTTTCTGATCTTCCAGATCACACTAGGTGCAAGAAGAGAGCATACTTAAGAAATTACTAAACCAATAACTCTCTTTTCTGATTCTCTAGATCACACTAGGTGCAAGAGGAGAGCATACTTCAAGAAGTTATCAAGTTTTCCCTTCTTTTATGATTTTATGTGTTTTTTTTTTTAAGAAATTGGCTACCTAGTTACACTTCCCCGGCAACGGCGCCAAAATGTTTGGTCAATTTAGTGTGTCCTAAATTGCCGCATTTAATTGTCAATCCGGGAATCGTAAGCTGATGAAGTGCGGCGCACTATATGTGCAAGATAACCTCTTTCTTAACTTTTTGTCGTTTATGGTCTTTCTAAGGTGAAATGGAAATTCTAAAGTGAAAAACAAGCTTGGTTATAATTGTTCAAGGAAGTGATATCCCCTATAATGATTTACCAATCTCGAAACTTTAAAAGCAAATTGAAATTACAATGACAAAAGAAAGTAAAAGTGTACTGCTGAAATGAAAAGTGCTGCTAATCTAATGAATCAAAACAAGAAACTAGTGAACATGAAAACTAAACTATTCTTGCTGCCAACTGAACACAAAAGAAACTACGCTTATGGAAATTCAAAATTGCAATGAAATAAATCTAAATCAGATTACATCAATTCATTTTCTGACCCTTCATCATTAGACCAGCTATGACTTGCGGAAGTAATCATAAACAACTTGTGTAACTAATTATTTAATTTGCAGAAAAGAAACTAATACTAAACTACACATTTCATCATGCAGCCCCTCACCATCAGTCCAGCTGTGGCTTTCGGAGGTAACCGAAGACGCTAAGAGCAGCTTAATATATCTAATTTTGCAGAAAGGAAACTAATACTAAACTACACATTTCATCATGCAGCCCCTCACCATCAGTCCAGCTGTGGCTTTCGGAGGTAACTGAAGACGCTATGAGCAGCTTAATATATCTAATTTTGCAGAAAGGAAACTAATACTAAACTACACATTTCATCATACAGCCCCTCACCATCAGTCCAGCTGTGGCTTTCGGAGGTAACTGAAGACACTATGAGTAGCTTAATATGTCTAATTTTAACTACTGAATCAGATAAGAAAAACTGAAGTGCACAAGACAAGACTGAAGTTAAACAAAAACTGTGGAAAGAAAACTAGCAGCAGAATAATGTCAGTTTCATATCATTAGCAAAAATACTATGAAAATGCCCCGGGCTGTCTACCTAAAACCTGCACAAGAAAACTGATCAGTGTTTTAACAATCATAAAAACATAAAAGACAGGAATGCAATGGAAATTAAAGAAATGTATGAACAGAAATGAAACAACTATGAAATATGAACATGTAATGGGTTATGATACAATGACTGCTTAAAGAAATGAAATGAAAAATATATACATTAATACACAGAACCTCGGCTGAGCAGGGGCCCTCTACGCAGCTTTGGTAACGATCCTCAACACAAATTAAGCTATGAAAACAGAGTTTTTCACATTAAAAAGCAAGTCATTACAGACTGGTGGTATTACGGCTCAAGGCAGCGTAATCACCACATAACAGAGTACGCACATCAACTCAACAGCTATATCAACTAACAACTATCAACTCACATTCACTAACTCTACGTGCGTATGAAAACGCTCTTTATAAAGCAATAAAATGTAACTGTCTCCTGAAGTTTATGATAGCAGCCAGCACGTAGACCACTAAGGCCACGGATTTAGGAGTATGGCCATGTTGGAAAACGGATCTAAGGAAGGTGGGCGCTTAAATTCAACTCCAGAACTTTGCACAGATGTCAATTAACCTCCGTAAGCTTGGAAACGGCCGTATGGATGTTTCTATGCCACGAAACAGAGTCCAGCCGACATAGAACTCCACGGTTGACTTCCACGTGGATGGCTTTGACCGCGGCTTTCCTTGACGAATTTACTTGAACCAATAGGACACGAACCATGTCCTTGTCATTCCTAGCCTGCCCATGTGGCTCGTTTCCTTCGTTGACACCCGTAACATTGATTTCCACAAAATAGCTGCGGAAAGTTGCAGCGGCTGCGGAAAGTGACAAGTTTCCGCAGCTGTATGAACAAAATCTAAATCAAATAGAAAACACACAAACATAATTAAAAACCATGTTAGATACCCTTTTGCAATGATATTGACAATTTTGGAGGTTTAGGTGAGTGAAAGAGATATGGAAAAGTGTATGGAAAAGAGGCAAATTCGAGACTCAACATATGTCTTGCTCTTCTTCTGCATGAAGAAGATCCAACACTTCCGAGAAAAATCATCAACAAAGATCACATAGTACTTCTGCTTTGCTATCGAAGCTACTGAGAAAGGTCCACACACGTCTGTGTGAATTCTCTCAAGGATCGTCGTGGCGCGACTATCCTTCTCGTGAAAGGTGGCTTTCACAAGTTTTCCCAAGGTACACCCCTTGCACTGATCTGACTGCGCAAGAGTGCCCTTAGGAAGCCCAGTAGAAATCTGCTGCAGTATCTTCAAAGCTCCATGGTGAAGGTGGCCCAATCTTCGGTGCCACAGCTCGCCATCATCCCGGCTCACCACTCCTTCTACCTTGCATGCCATTGCTACGCAGCCATCTAATTGCAACTGATAAAGGTTCTTGATTCGAACCCCTATCTTCTGGGTTTCTTTAGTTGTCTTACTGCACAGGAAAGCTTTTCCCTCGCTGAAAAAAACATCATACCCCTTGTCTTCCAACATCGCCACAGAGATCAGATTCTTCTTCAATCCTGGAACATGCATCACATCCTTCAATGCGAAGGGTTTACCAGACTCCCTCTCAAAGGAAATGGTACCGATACTGGTCGCACTGTATCTACCATCATCGCCCATCTCGATGTGCACTCCAAGATCTTTCTCATCCAGATCTGAAAACAAATCCCGATCTCCAGTCATGTGAAAAGACACACCACTGTCCAAGAACCATACTGATCCCATCACACTTGAGACCAAGCATACGATCAGTGAAAAATCCAGCTCAAACTGTGAGGCTAAGGCCTCTCCCACTGCAGATCCAGCAGCATGCTTATTTTTCTTCTTCTGCGGACAATTTGTGGCATAATGTCCGTGCTGGTGACAGTGAAAGCACTTCACCTTGGACATGTCTTTCTTCTTGCATTTCACACCGGAATGAGAAGCTTTCTTTCTCTTCCCCTTCTTTGCTTTGGCAGCCAAAGCGCAATTTTCTTCATCAGGTGCCTTTGATGAAGATCCGTCCCTGGTAGCCCGCCTTATCTCCTCTTGCATGAGATCCGACCAAAGTCGCTCCCATCCCAGAAATTTCTCCCGACCATTGACAGAGTCCTGATAAGAATGCCAACTCTTCGGAAGACCAAGGAGAGCCAGGTCCACCAATTCCTCATCATCGACATTCACCCCCACACTTCCCAGCTCATCCCTGCATTGGGTGAACTTTGTGAGGTACTTGGCGATACTGTCGCCTTTCTCCATCTTAATGTTTCTGAGTTTATTCTTGAGCACCAATTTCCTCGAGTCGCTCTTGCTTTGGAATAGATCTGTCAACGCTTTCCACATCAAGTATGGAGAAGCTTTTCCATGCAGGCTGGATACAATGTGATCCTTTACGCCCTCCAACAGAATCCTTCGACATTTCGCCATCTTCTTTTGCCAAGCTTCAACTTGAGCAGCATCAGTAAGCTTTGGGACTTCATGATCTATGAATTCCTTCAGCCCATTTTCATCTAACACCACCTCCATCCGGTCTTTCCATGCAACATAATTCAAACTGCCCTCAAGAGCATATTCCAGTCGCAATCCGTTGAAAGACATTTCAACTCCGGCACCAAGAAAACAAACTGCTGCAAAATTCGAATTCCAAGCTCAAAACTCAACTGCTTCTGGATCTGTGAGAACAAAGTATTTCTAGCACAGAGATCGACTGTAGGGGCATTTACTGGATATATCACATTTCAAAGAAAGGATGGATCCAGAGGCTACCTGGCTCGTTACAGACTCTGTCTACCGAAATAATTGTAATCACTGTTATAGATCTGATGATCAATTTAGCTCCGATACCATGTAGAAATTTGAATAATTTGCTGAATTATTCACCGAGATTATCCTGATTACACATTATTTAAGCTTCATGCATAATACATAACCTCTTCTACAATTGATCATCAATATGCGGAAATAGAAACAGTCGCATGCGCACATAAACACAATAATCAAACACACATCTGACACAGTATGTAATGGGGAAAGCAATAGCTGAAAACCCCCAACTATCTGTATAATATAATGATAGAGAACATGTAACAATACATAGCACAAAGCTCTCACAGCTCTCAGCACTATCTCAATGCTACACACAAACTAGCTGAGAAATAGAACAAGTCACAGGTTCAAATCTCCTCCACAAGTCTGCTCGCCTCTACTGCGCAATCCAAGATGAGTAATTATGAGATCCAAGTTCGAATCCCACTAGCTCCAACTGCGCAATCCTCATTGGAAATCTCCATCAATGAGTGTGCAAATCCCATGCATAGCCAATAGTCACAACTGATAGTAGACTCACCCTTTCACCCACCTCTAACACTGGTCTCCACTGAATTGTCCATGCATTGCAGTTAACTGATGTGTTCTTCAGTTGATTTATGAGTTAATAATTAGTGAATTAATTAATAATTAATTCACACCACTCATCACTAGTGTATTTGTCAGTTAGACTAAATACAACTAGTTCAACTAAGTTAAACCGAACACAACTCCACCAACTGTCTCATCAACTCCACCAAACTCTGCCACATGAGTTCTAACCGAAGTCAACCATGCAATAGCTCAACTAACCCTTAGGAAAAGCGTATTTCCTTCTGTCAGCTGCATGTGCCACATCCAAGCATCAAACTGAAGTGCTCCAAGAGGATAAGATAATGTTTATATTCTAAATATTATTAAGGGTTAATAATATTTGACTGTTCTATTTTTAGCCCGGCAGTCTAAAAATATAAACCGCCCAATGTCTAAAAAATAGAGGTCCATCTATTTTTACCAACTTGACCAATCATCCATAAATAACATCCTGCAACTCATAGACCATGATCCATATGTCTAAAAATAGACTTTGCACCAAAATAGCCTGCGGGCCCACTTAGTGAAGGCGACTTCATTTCACTAAGCTCCATCATCTTGTTTCATTTTCAACATTTAAGAGGATAGTATTGTGAAGAACTAAGAATAATTATAATGAAGTAACATTCTCATTTTTATATGGAAGACTTGATGTGCTCTAAGTTTAGTAAGTTATGGAGGAAATTCATTGATGTGAGGGAAACATGTTAAAGTCCCTAAAATAAGGCATCTTGGAGGAGCAAGAGGGTTTCCAGAGGGAAGATTTGGGAGTGTAAGATTAGTCACCTTTGGAATAGTTAAGGAATCGATAGAGGTAGAGATCTATTGAATATGCAAGCATTTTTTAAGTTTCAAGAGTACTTATGAGCAACAGAATAGGTGGAAAAGGACCCACGACGTGTTAAATGTATGTGGACTGATAAAGATTGTGTGAACGTTCCTTCATCAACATTAGATAAATTTTAAGGTCTAAAATGGGCCTCGTAAGAAAAATGTACAACCAAAATAAACTTTATAAGAACCAATAGGATTCAAGATGATTATGTCAACCATGGGGGATGATTCACCATTTTTGGGGTAAACAAGTAAAAATATTAAAAAATAATAAAGCAATAAAACTACTTTTTCAAATTGTATTTTCACTCTATCTTCTGAAGGTTTTACTCAAATTTTAAGTGGGAGTACTTGTTGGATGCAAAATTTGATTCCTCATCCAAGGAGTAACCATGTTGAATACTTTTGATGGACCCTGCTACACGAAAAATGAGAAATACATGAAAAAATTGATTTCAATCATGTTTTTCATGTATTTTTTTTTGTGTAGCAGGTTCCATAGAAAGTATGCAACATGTGTACTCTTTGGATGAGAAATCAAATTTTACATCCAAAGAGTGTTCCCGCTCAAAATTTGAGTAATCCCATAGGGAGATAAGTTTAAAATATGAGTTGAAAAAGTACTTTTTCTTTTTTCCCTCTAAAATTTGATGATGTAATCTAATACTATTTTATTATTTCCACTATTACTTTATAATTTTCTTAGGAGGCCCATTTTAGACTTGAAAATTCCCCTAATGGTAGGTCAAGTGTAATTTTCTCAAGGGAATATTGAGTCTCATAATTTGTTGACATCAAGACCTAGTTGTTCTTGTATCAGGGCTAATTGTAAGGGCCATGATCCCTAGTACAAGAGCCCTATGTTTGTTGTATTAAATATTTAATATAGTAAGTTTTGGGTTGCAAATTTTTTATTGTGCACTACATTGATTCACTAATGTACATTTTTGGTGTGAAAAGTACTTGTGTTGTGAAATTTTAGTGTGTTTGTGATCATGTTTTAGACATTTACCTAACTTTGAAGTGTCCAGGAAAAATAAACATTTTCAAATGTTGGATCCATTGTAAGTAAATTTTCCAAGTAGACCTAAACAAATGAAGATATAAGCCTACATTTGGAGTCTGAATAACACATGTACAAAGTATATACACATACAAATGATAAAGGGGAAACCTAAATTGTTGACTCCTTTGTTTTGGATGAGTTTGCAGGGAAGACAAATCCAAAGGCAGAAACCAATACTACAAGTACCACCTCTGGAGACTGAGTACAATCTAATTGGATACCAGAAGAAGAGGAAGTGCTTAGTGGAGGACATGATGAAGGACGGGGAAAGAATAATGTAGAAGTTTAAACAAATTTTGGATTCCCTATCATGGACCCTGATATGACAATGCAGATGAAGAAATTTCCCCCATCAATCCTACCACATTTTTATGGTAAGATTCATTAGGAATCTGATGCATTTTTATGCAAGTTTTACATTTTTTGCAAGAGTTATAATTACTCAATTGATGATTATAAGCTTAAAATATTTCCTATTACCCTTAAGGATGAAAAATTAAGTTGGTTCATGGGGTTGGGGGAAACACTATCCAGATATGGGATGGAGTGTGTAGAACATTACTTAAGAAATATCAAGAGTATTGAAATTCTCTAGATTTGAGAGAATAGATATTTAAAATGATACATAGAGAAGATGATTGTCTTGAAGACTATATTTTTTGTATAATCTCCAACAATCCAAGAAACATAAATTAGACCCTGATACTATTAGGACTATTTTTCTGAGGATAATTTTAGATGAATCTATTAGTGTCTTAAATTAGCATCTAGTGACATTTCTCAATTACCTTTTCATCATATTTGTGATTTGTGTAGGAGATACTTTTGTAGTCAAGCAAGATCTAGTAGAGGAGTTAGGGATGTTCTCCCTAAAAATTCCATGTGTATGAATAATGTTGTAACTAAAAATGAAATAGGAAATTTACTAGAAAGCTTTCAAATTGACTTGCTTGAAAACCTTAAATTACAACTAGATGTGTTGCAATTTAAAAAGAAGCAAGAGTAAGAGAAGGAAACAATTTCTATTTTCTATCCTAAATGTAAACAAAAGCAACACTTATGAGAATGTCCTATGGATGTCAATAATGTGTGTGCTATTTGTGTAGAGAATCATATAAGAAATCATTGTACATCATTTCCTAGTCTAAAATAAATATAACAAGGAGGAAGTCAATCAACATAGCAACTACATGCAATGGGAGAAAATAAACCTTGGTAGCCTAGAGGATCATGTATACAATCTAATATAGCTATTATAAAATAAATATAACAAGGAGGAAGTCAAGCAACAGAGAAACTACATGCAATGGGAGAAATAAACCTTGGTAGCCTAGAGGATCATGTATACAATCTAATCTTGCACCTCATTCTTCTAATTTCCATGGAAAATAAAATTCATTTCAATATTGGAATTATTATATGCCTTGGCAGGGTTACCCTTAACAATAGGTCCAAAGTCACGCTTGGTAACAAGGGTGGCGAGGGCCTGATTATGGAAACATCCCAACCTTTTCCTACCTATTCTAGTGCAACAATAATACCCCATTCCTTATCCATTATACCTGCAAAATCAATAGTCCCAACCTGCTACTTTTCCTTAGCAGACACAACCCTCACCACCTACTTAGCCTACTAGACCCACGAATTTCCTGCCCAACTAGTTCCCAACCCTAATAATACAGAAACTCAAAATATTTTTAATGTTGAGTTTCTTCACTTTCCTACATATCATATCATGACATTTTAGGTGTAGGAAATCCAACAGAGATCAGAAAGGGTCCTTGAAAAATAGAAAAATTTCCCTCTCATCATTGAGGAAGAAATGAAGGAGGAAAATCCTGATCATACACACAATGATGTTGCAATAAAACATAATTATCAAAATTTAGATCCCTTACCATATTCTATTTCACCTCCCTATAAAGAGAGGTTAACCTTGGAAAAACTTGACCAACGCCCTAAATTTGACCTATTTTATGAACTTAGAAACATCTAGATTAAATTTCCTCTACTACAATATATAAAGGACATTCCTATTTACACTAAAAACTATAGGTAAATTTTCATAAAGAAACTAGGGGAAAGAGAGCATAACCACACTCTATTCATTTCATTGGAAAGATAGTTGATTTGATGATAGGACGATCCCTTGTAGAAAAATATACAAACCATGGTAATCCATTTGTCTTATTCCATAACAATGACACTCATGTCCCAAATTTTTTTATTGATCTAGGGACCACGATCAATGTTATGACTATACAAACCATGGAAAAACTACAATTGTTTCATCTTTTCCCTACACCCTTTGTATTGGAAATAGAAAATAGATCTAAAATTAGATCAGAGGGTGTGTTGGATGATATGATTGTTTCACTAGACTCTTGGGAGTATATAATAGATTGTATAGTTCTACAACCTAAAAATACTATAAGAGGAAATCCCTTTATTCTAGGGAGACAATGTATTGCCACAACAAATGCTTACATTGGTTGTCGCCCTAATGACATACTTATTTCCCATGGGAAGTCGAGACAGGAGGTAAATGTATAACCCCCTACCAAATCCACTATGAGACATGAAAATACTCTATGGTTTGAAGAAGGTTATACTAACAGATAGATTCATTCCATCTCTATTATCAATCAAGATTTTCAATTTATAGAATGTATTGAAGCTAGTTAGATCAATTATTTCATTGTTAATTATGATTCTTTGCAAAATTTTGATTTATATAATCATATTTTTATTTTTGGTTTTCAAGGGAATTGTGGTTCTAACACTTCATGATTGTTTTGGAATATAGTGAAAACCATGGATACATAAAAATATGATGTTTGCCTTGTTGATATTAGTCTAGGAAAATATTTATTCATATATTGTCAAGTTGAACCATTTCAGATGAGAAACTAATTAAAATCTTGCAAAAATGTACTAGTTCCTTTCTTGGAGTTATCAGGATATGAAAGATATTCCTCTTGAAACATGCATGCACAACATATATATTTAGGATGGAGCTCAACTTTTTTGACAACCCCAAAGGTGGATGAACCCCACACTTAGAGTCATTGTTAAAGAATAACTTCAGAAGCTCCTTGATGCTAATTTATTTTATACCATCTCTTATAGTTGGTGTGTTTTGCCTCTTGTAATATTTACAAAATATGATTGTAGGTGACATATTTGTGTATATTATAGAGAGATTAACAAAGCCACCCTTAAGGACTATTATCCTCTCCAATTTATAGATCAAGTACTAGAAACTTTGGACTGTAAAATTTATTTTTCCTTTCTTGATGGCTTAAGTGGATACAACCAGATACATATCACACCAAAAGACCAAGAAAAAACCACTTTTACATTCCCGGGGGAACATATGCTTATTGGATCTTTCCCTTTGGTTTGTGTAATTCCATTTCTACTTTTCAGCAGGTTATTCTAGATATTTTATCTAATGTTGAGTGAGTTGAGATATACACGGATGATTTTTCTATTTATGGTATTTATTTTCATTAAGTCTTAGAAAAATTGTATTTTTTTTTTAATAATATGTCAAGAGGCTAACCTTGCTTTGAGTAATGTTAAATGTTGTATGATGAAAAATGAAAGAATAGTGCACGGTCATCTTATTTATGGTCGATATTGCTAAGTCAAGGTCAATGTGCATATTTCATTGTCGAAATTACAAAATGAGGTAAGAAGTTATATAGGCCATGTCAACTATTACAAGATATTTTTAAAGCAATTTTCTAAGATAATTTCTCCTTTGTTTCGTTTTCTTTTTAAGGATAATGAATTTTCTTGGAATGATGACTACCAACACGCTTTTGAAGAGATTAAAGAGAAACCTACACAGGCACTTGTTTTGAGGGGACCAAATTGGTCCCTTCCATTTCACATTTATATAGATGCCTCAGATATAGTTGTTGGGGAAGATTTAGGACAATAAGAAGGATGGACTTCTTATGCCATTTATTTTTCTAAAAAAAATATTACACCTAATGATTTGAATTATATAGTGACATAGAAAGAGTTTTTTACTGTAATTTATGCAATCAATATTGATTTGTAACTATCGTCAATATTCATAATGTAAATTTTGTAACTTAATTTAATTTTATTTATCATTTCAAAGCATATTTATAAAAGTTTGAGTCAAAGGAATTTTTTTTTTGAGTCAAAGTCCCATTGTGACTTTTAAAAGATGAAAATTTGAATTTTTGAAATGTAAATTTTGGCTTCAAAAGTGACAAGTTGGCTTCCCTCCAAGTCAAGTCGGCCTTGTACAAGAGACATGTTCATTCACCCTAGATAAACTACTATATAAAAGCAACTTTATCTCCTCCATTTGGAAATTCACATTCTCACACACAAGACAATTTCTAGCAAGTGAAAAAAGGACAAGAAGGATGAAGAAGGACGAAAAATAAGGTCGAGTCTTATATGTCCTCTCTCTCTAGAAATTGAACATGTGGATTAATCTCTCTATCTCTCTCTCTCTTTTTTTTCATTTTTCTAGGGAAACTATTGTAGGGTGCAAAAATTTCTAGACTAGGACAATTGTTGCATAGCCAAAATTCTGGGGCAACTAGCTAGTGTAGGAAGGCCAAAATTCTGAAGTGTAGGATCAAGAGCGAAGTGCAGGATCATATTTTGTGACTTGAATTGGAGGAGAAGACCAGGTTTGAACATAGGTCTAGGTGTTTCTCTCATTGAAAAAGAGAAAATTCTCTATTGAAAAGGTTGTTGAGTTTTTCTCTGTAGTGGGTTTTCCTACTGTAAATCTTGTATTCTCTTATGTATTGTGATATCTACTATTCTATTGTTCTTTATGGCTTATTTTTGAAGTATAATTGTTCAATGGAACATTGGAATAAGATAAAATAATATTTACATCAAAATTAATTATCAAAATTTTAGAAATATTGGGCTAAGCCTAATTGCTCTAAGAAAAACAACAATCAATAATTTTAGACACTATATTACAAGATATGAGGTATTTTTGCATACATATAATTTTTCTATCAAGTACATGTTGAATAAAAAGAAACTAATGGATGAGTAACTAGATGGTTGCTTTTGTTACAAAAATTCAATATTAATGTTTTAGATAAACTTGATAATATAACCTTGTGGTTGATTTTCTTTCTTGAATGAATAACAAAGGTCAAGTAGTTCTTGTAGGTGACACTTTTCCCGATGAAAATATATTTTTTGTATCTACTAACTCTCCATGGTTTATATATATATATGGTCGTAGGGAAAGTACCATAACATATCTTCTCTAGAGAGAAGCAACAAATTATCAAGTCTAGTGCCTCCTACTACTTGGTTGAGGAAGAACTCTTCTGCACTGGTTCTAATTTGATCATCCGAAGATGTGTGCAAGAATATGAAGTGTTTGAAATATTGAGGGATTACCACAATGAACCATGCAGTGGCCACTTCATCGATAAAAGGTATACTTATAAGCTCCTTCATTTAGGCTACTATTGGCCTACCCTTGCTAGGGATGCCAAGGAGTATGTTGGTAGATGTGAAAATTATCAACAAATGGGTCACCTAGTGCAAGAAGATGAAATTCCTTTACACCCATAGGTACTTGTAAATCCCTTTGAAAACATGCCCTTGACTTTGTAGAAAAAATCACTCCATCATATCATAAAAGAAGGTATATCCTAGTTTGTATTAATTACATAACTAAGTGGGTAGAGGCTAAAACACTTTCTCATGCTACTGAAAATTTAGTGGTATATCTTTTGTTTGAGGACATTTTACTCATTTTTCTTTGCCTAGATAAATTTTTACAGATTAGAGGAAACATTTTACCTCCAGAATTGTAAATGCCATCACTCAATAATACAATATCAGGCACCATAAATACTCACCATACCATCCAAATGCCAGTGGCTAAGTGGAGTCCACCAATAAAGTTCTTGAGACTATTTTGACTACGACAGTACAAATGCATCCAAAAAATTGGGAAAAAATTCTAGAGGTTTTGTGGGCATACATGATCACATGTAGGAAGACCACCGAGAAATCTCCATATGAGTTGGTGTATGGAAATAAAATTGCTCTTGCCTATTGAGTTCCATGTGAAAATTTTCATAATTGTAGTTTAGTTGGGATTAGATACTTCCAAGGCACAATAGAAAATAATTCTACAACTTAATGAACTGGATGTGATAAGGGTGAATGTTGTTCAACAAACTATTCTAATCCAATAACAAAGAAGTAAGTGGCATGACAAGCTTATCAGAAAGAAGTAGCTAAATCCAAGTGATTGGGCTCTTCGTTTCAATTCCAAGTTCAATCATTTCAAAGGAAATTTTCATACATGATGGCTAGGTCAATATGAGGTCGTGGATGTATTTGATAATGGGGATGTGAAGATCAAGACTATTGATGAGCAGGGTAATTCCTTCTTGGTTAATGGGCACATAACTAAGTTATATTAGCAACCTTCTAATCGAGAGGGGTTCATTTGACAAGTGTTGCAATAGGCTGAGTTGGAGATGGTAGGAAAGGAGGACCTTTAGCCTACTGAATGTTTTTATTAATTTGGCCATTTTATTCAATTTAATGTAACAAAAAGAAAATAAAGAGATCAAAATTAAAAGGAAAAATAATATTCAATTGTGAAAACCAGCTTGCTAGCACAATTGGATAAGAGGTCTACTTGAAAACTAGGCAACTTGTGAGTATATTATCCCTTATTTTTGAAATAAAATGGAGGTGCTAACTGATGTTTAAGAAGATTGTTTATTTCCAAAAAATAATTGTCTTTTTGTGTTCATTTTTTGGTGGCAAAAAACCATATCTATGAAATACCTCCTCGTTATAGAGTTTGGGGAGACCATCTTTCCAAATATTTACTACAGTTAGCACAACACCCTCTATTGTAGTTACTTTGATCAATATCTCCACCTTCACCATCAATAGTTTCATCATCCTCATCACTTTTAGGATGACCAATGTCTTCATTGTTTCTAGTATCATTATCACTTCCACCATCTTCTTTTTCATCATCATCTTCACCATCTTCTTCTTCTTCATCATCATCATCATCATTTCCACAAACATCATCTTCACCACCATCATTTCAACCTCATCATTTTTATCATTGTCTGCGTTACCAATAGCATCACCAAATTCATTATTAGATTCAACATTGGAAATATCAACATTGGTAGCATCAACATCAACAAAAAAAAATCTATGATAGCAAGTGAAGCAATTTATTTGTGAAGAAAAGTTTCTTACTTTTCTCAACATTTTTATCTCATTTCCATTACTTGGCATTTGGAATTTTCTTTGAATTTGACAAAAAACTAGGTTTAGAGTTTTTCCAACATATATTTCTCGAAATCACTTAAGGACATCATGGAAATTTTAATGGTTTCCTCAATATTTAGGTTTATATGTAGTGGTTACAGGATCTTCATAGTGGTTATAGGTCTAGCGGTACGTGTGCAGATTTGGAATGATCAAACATTATGGATTAAGCTTGTTTTCCCATTTCTTCATTTTTTCAAAGGTTCTATCAGTTGAAATCAACCTTTGTACTTTATTTCAAGTTAGTTTCTCTAGTGGTCAAAGTCAAGCATTATCCTTATTCTAAGCTCTTTGTTTTCTTTAGTTTTTTATGGCAGTTGTAGGTGACAGAAACCATGTTTCTCTACAAAAGTCCTTACAAGAATATTCAGGTGAAAGGTAACCAAGGTAATACCTATTATTTTAGAAGCTCTACAGTGTATTCCAAAATTAGAAATTTTCAGCACATTAAGACCTTTAACCCCAATATAAATATATAAGTATGTTTGATTTCCCTTTTTATTTTTGTAATCATTTGTGTTTAGTTAATTGAATGTTCTTAAATTTCTATCATAAATTATTGACCGTAGTTGGTAATCTTGTGAAGTGCAAGTGCACTATATATGTTAGAAGCCTTTATTACTTAATTTATTGTGATGATTGTATTTGTGAAGGTTATTTTTGAAATTTTTTTTATTTTGTATGTTCTTGATGAATTGAATTACAACTAAAATAAATTCTAACTTAAGTAAGTTTCAAAAACTATAGAAAATATTTTTGAAGAAAATTCCTAAATGATTTATATGTTAGTATCTAAGAATTCTGAGAATCTAATCTCAAAAATTCAAACTCTAAAAAAAAAAACTATGATATTTTTGTATTTTTAGAAATGAAATGTTGTGTAACTGAGACTGAGAAAAGAAATGAATAAATTACTTATTGTCCCGGCTAGAAATAAATATAAAACTAGAAAGCATTCTAATCCTTATGCCAAAAAGTAAATCATCAAATCACTACTGTTTGAAAGGAACTTACTGAAGATGGAAATGGAATCTTTTAATGTTCTTAAAATAAATCACAAAGGAAAAACTAATCTACCATAAATCACAGCTGCAAGGAAAGAAAACTAAGATTACTTCTGCAATTTAACCATTCAAAAGGAAAGATGAACCTACATCAAATGACGAAAACAATGCATTTAAACATCTATCATAACAAGATGAAATTATGGAAATGACTACAATATAGTAAAAACATAAATTGAAACTACATAAAATGATTAAAAAAAATCATACATCTACTTTGAATAACACTACGGAATTCTGGAAATAACACAATGAAATCATAAACTCCAGGTTTTATCAACTGATAAAAAAAACAAAGCTACGGAAAATATTTTAATGCAAAACATAAATACAAATAGAGTATGCTTTGTTGCAGGGGCGCTCCACTATATATGGTTTTGAATCTACTCCAACACTAGCTGTGCATTAAAGCTTCAAAATACTTCTTCATTCAAACCAGAAATGAAACAAAGTTTTAATAAGTTTACAATCACGTCAAAATTCACACTCTTCATACATTTGTTGGCTCTGTATATAAACGCCTATCATTAATTGTCTTGAGGCTTTTACATCTATTTGGAATAACAAAATATATCTTAAATTCTAAATAGAAATTAAAATTTTGTTGCTTCACAATTTGCTACTTGGCAGAGCAAATCATGAAGTGTGATGGCTTTAGACTCTTCGCCCGCTTGTTCCATCTCTTGGTTGACTGTCCCTTTGACTACGTATTTGGGCAATTTCCTGCCTAGTTCGTATCATATGGATAGGAGGAAATCCATGAGAGGATAATTCTCCACTTGCCCGCATACTTCGCCGCTCAGCTGGCACCTTAGAACACATCAAACCATGGAGGTGGCTACATAAACATGGATCAGCTACAAAATTGCGATAATTTTGTAGATAAATACAATTTTTAATCTAATAATAAGGAAAATTTCAAAATACGAAGAATAGGTTGTTAAAATACCTTACCAAATCAAAATTTTCATTTTGACACTTATTTGAGCTGATGGTGATGACAGAAGAAGGAAAGATAAGAGAAAGGAAATGCCAAAATGAGGCAATAATGAGGCTCTACATTCCCCCACGAGGAGGTCATTGCATGCCCTCATGAAAAAAACAAAATTTATGGTCCTTGTCATGCTACTGCATCTGCCCTAAAACTTTTACTAGAACATCCAGATTTAACTTATTTTCCTTCTTTCTTGCCACAGCTACAACCATGGATTTCTCATCGGGATTTTGTATTTCAAATTTATGAATTGTCTTTTAAGTTTTTTATTCTTTTTCTTCAATTATTTGTTTTTCTTGTACCATAAGCCCAGATGTAAAATGATATTTCCATTTTTTTTTTCTCAATCTTGTTCTACAACTTTAAGGCTTCATGCTCCTGTTTTATATGCATGTTTAGTATCTGTAGTTCAAAGATCTCCTGTCTTAGGGTATTCACAATTGGAGGTTCTTATGGACTAATACGCTAAGCTTCCTCTCTTTGATCTAGGACTAGTGTTTTCCATGTATCTATTTTCTCCAAAGATTTAAGGTAGTCATAAATTTGTTGCTGTACAAGATCAATTTCTGGGGTCCTTTGACCTAGACTCTGAGTAGGTGAGATAATAGTGGGTGATGGAACCGTAGGTTCCTCTTCCAAGTCAAAAAATTCTGTATCTTTCGGAGATGAGTATTTTATTGCTTGGCTGAGCCTAGCACTTCTTCTTACTGAAAGAGGAGGGTTTTGAATTTTTTCCTTTTTATTCCTTATTTTGGACCCCTATGTTTTCCTAGATGTATTATTTTCTTTTGTGTTATCTTCCTTCTTCTTATCACTTTGCTTCTTAAGTTTTCCTAGAAGTTATGAGATGGGAACATCATCTTCTGATTGTTCCTGAGATGGACGTTGTTCATTTTCAACAAGATCTTCAACTTTTCTATTCCTTCCCCTTTTTTCTTTGCTACTGCTGGGTTTTTATTGGTTTCCCTCTTTGAAATGATTATGAATTAGGAAATTTTCTCAGGTATCCCCTATACTTTTAAGGTGAAATTAAATGAGAATTTTAATAAACCCATGATGATAAATTGTGTTGTCTATAAACTAGATTCTCCTTTGAACATTTCCTAACATTTTCCTTAAGTTATTCAACAAGAAGTATGGAAGATTTAACTCACTTCCTTCAATAAAATTCATCAACAGTGTAACATGATAAAATAACATGCATCCAAATCTTCCCTCACAGGTGACAAATTTTTGAATTATTAATAGCAAATTCCTCCATTTTCCTTTCAGTGTTGCGCTAGATATTCCATTTTTAAAGATGGTGGTATCCATACCTGGATTTTTCAGAAATATTTTCCATTATTCACCTTTGATTCCTCTGTTTTTGAACCATCTTTATCCAATTCTTGGAATTCTGGTGGCTTCAGTGATGAAGGACTCTGTTATTGAAAATTTGACATCTCTGATTTCGACTTCCATTCCATTGAAATCTTTAGAAAATGACTTAATTACCTCCTTATTAAAACCTTCGAACTTCTCCACGAAACTTATCCCCTGTGATTTTTGTAGTACTTCTTTTACCTGTGGATAACCTTCCATGAACTTCCATCCTTCCGGTTCTGTCCTTACTATTACTCCCATGTTTTGAGAAGTTTTGCCTTAATATTGCCTCTTTGATAGGGTATGAGGGATTCGGTTGGTGGAATGAACAAGAGCTTCAGAATGAATGAGAGCGTGAGTGAGTGAGGCTTTGGTTTTAATGAGAATGTGAGTGTGGTCAAGAGGAACTGACCGTTAGATTGTGATTTGGGTGATTTCAACAATGAAATCAGGATTTGATGTTGGGGTATTCATGTAATGATCGGGGGTTAAATGGCAAAGTTTTAAATTTGATTTGATTTGAAATGATCAGCTCTTATTAATAATGTTTTTGAATTGGTGGTATATAATGACCATATAATTCATATGGCAATGTTTAAATCCTTCTTAACAAATATTTTTTTTTTCCTTTGCATACCTTGAATTGATGTTGCTAAACCTTAGTTGTTTCTCTTTATATTGTCTTCAGGTGCTCTCTGTGAATTATTCCATTGCTTCAGTCAAATAGGTCATGTCACATATTAGCTATAGAAATCCATCAGAGCTGTAAAATCTCAGTAATTTTGTAGCTATTTTTTAATTCTTTCAAAAAGAAAAGGGATGTAAAGAAAATGGGATTTTAGAACAGGAATAAAGAAAATTTAAGGTGCCAAAAGTTTTTGTTTCACCTTAGATTTTTTGTATAAGTATGCCAATCAATGATTGATTTTCATATATATATATATATATATATATATATATATATATATATTTTTTTTTCTTTTTTCCTTTTGTTTTTAAATAATAAAATGAAAGAAGACTTCTAAGTTGGAGAAGAAGAATACTTCTTCTTAACCAACTTTATATCAACATTATCTGGAAAAATATTAACAAATTCCTCTTTTGTCAATGGATTCTAATACATCCTTATTCGATGTACATTTACAAGGAGAGGAACTTTTTCTTCATCAATGGTTCTAATCCTAACTGCTCCATTATCAAAGACTCTCTCAATCTCATAAGGCCCAAGCCAGTGAGTTTGAAATTTTCCTTGAAAAGAATACTGCAGAGGCAAAGATGCAAGATTCCAATATAAAGGCATCAGACAGTTAAGAGACAATTTACTGTAAAGAGGGCCAATTCAAGTAATGTGTCACAGAAATCAATTATCAGAAGCTGTATGTAATGAAAGAAATATTGAGAAGATATTAGTCAACATTGGGTTGATATCTAGATACACAACACATCCATGCATGGGCTTACCAATCTAAGAATCCATACATAAAAATGGCGTTTTAAAAACACCCTCCCGAAGAAACTAATATAGCAGAAATACGGTTTAGATGAATAATGGAACAGTATATCATGCATGAGCCATATTTAAAGCACTTGACTAATACGAGCATGGGCATCAACTAGGATAAATCCATACCAGAAATTAGTGAGCCACTCGCATTCCAAAACATGATACAAGAAAGATGGATGACATGAAATGATCTATTAATATAACACATAAGAGAAAAGGTTACACACTGTGAAATACCAAAGACCAGAATCCTCTTTAATAGATAGAAATCCTCCTCACTGAAACCCTATGGGCTCTGAGCCTTCATACAAGAGCTTTACAAAATGTATACAAAAAGCCTTTCACTGCATAGTTTTCTGATAAAATCTGGAACCCTGAATAATCTGTTCTTAGGGAGTTTTATAGGAGAACAGGAAAGCTCGAAAGAGGAGTAGGTGATGAACATTTAATTGTCTCATTAAAGCAAGATGGTGAAAAAGTGCCCGTCCACACTGCTTGACGGCTCTGTAGGGTTGTATGTACTTTGTATTTGCTTTCTGAAGTAAATGATGTAGGTGAAAGTCTCTTCGGGAACATGGCATAAGGATGAAATCACATAAACAATCTGTCCTTTCCTGAGAGAAAATCCTGCTGAAATGAAACCTGGAGGGTATTGTTTCTTGTGCATGGTACCCTCTGCCTTCTAACCTTGGATTAAAGCTTGAAACATTCAATGCTGATCGTTGAATTCCTCTATCTTCCACTGATACTCTTTGCTGCTCCATTAATATCTCCATCTGCTCAATCTGTGCTTTGAATGGCTCTAAGGGGTTTGACAGATTTCAACCCTCACTTCTTTAATGAAAGTCGTGTCGCAACAGCTTCCCAGGTTTTTCTCCATAAATTTTGCCTCTGAACAATGGTCCTTTGATGTGTTCTTTGCTTCTGTAATGGAGGCTGTGAATAATGGCAATTTACCTCTGTAGTTGTAACCCTGCAAAACCTGAAAACGTATTAAGAAAACAAATACATGTGGACGACGATGCAGTGGAGATCACTGTGTAACAAAGTGACATGATGAAATGGCGAAAGTATGCAGGGTGGCAATGAAAACGTAGTGGAATAATGGTGGACGGACTGGGCAGAGGTTTTTTTAACGTAAAACATTAAAATATGACACATGAATGGAAAATATGAATGGCGTTGGAAAAATGCGATAGACACGTGGGACGATGACGAGGGACATATGAAAGACTATGTGGAAAGGATGACGTGGTAGAAGACTCGGTCAACAGCTGGTCATGCAAATGATCTGGGCCATACGATCTCAAAATGGGATCAACGGTTGAAACTGCGTCGGAGGGCAATAGACTGCGGGCGGGACTGCTGTGCACAGTTAACACCGCGCAACTTAACGGCGATAACCGTTGGATGGAATTTTTCGATTGAGCAGTGCCATGGATATCGCTCACGTATCATGATCGAACATTAACGTGCGATGGAGGGCGGTATTGAGCGTTATACGAGGACACACCATACGGTGTATGGAATCACTTCGAAATAGAAATACCTTTGCCCTTCAAAGGTGGTGCGATGAATACAACTGGTTTTGAATAGTGTTTTTGGGCACGGGGATCGCAAAGGCGGGAAAGCCGCAGTACGTTGATCTTTGGTTTGATCGGATGAATCAGAATGCGCCCAATAACCTTATGCGGTGAATGCCTTCAGGGCTAGCATTTGGTTTCGGCTTCCAGTCACATGGGAGAGAAGGTGGAGAGGGCTTGAACGAAAGGGGCTACGGCCTGATATCTTTTCAATTGCAGGGTTTTTTTTTTTTTTTTTTTTTTTTGGCCTTTTAGTGCATTTTGGTTTCAAAGGAGGGGAATGATAGATGGAAAATGGATTTCTCAGGAAAAACCAAGGGGGGTTCGCAAGGTTTAAAGGGGATTGATTGCCAAAATTTAACAGGGGCTGATATGATCAACATTAGCTCCACCTGGGGACGACATGCTCATCCCTGAGCGTGTCGAGAACTTCACAAACCACTTGATCATTTTCTTGTGCAAACTCTGCTCTTCAATATTTCTGTTGTTCACTTCATAATTTACCATGACACTTGCATTATTCAAACAAAATGAAATAGAAAATAAATGTACAATAGAATACAGGGGGCTCTCTCAGCCCGAATCAGAATTGGAAGTAGGGTTTAAGAAATTGACCATTGACAGGGGCATCAAGCAAGTCACCCTATAAATTCTCCAATCTGAAAGTATTGTTGTCCCCTTTATCCACAATTTTGAAAGGACCAAACTAGAGAGGATCGAATTTACCATGTTTTCCTTTTTCATCCCTCCGGATATCCCACCTGAGTACCAAATCACCAATTTGCAAATTTCAGTCTTTAACATGCTGATCAAAGAGGTATTTCATCTTTTCCTGATATTATATTAACCTCTGATTCACCTAGCCCCGTGTTTCTTCTAATTCCACCAGTTGATTGATTCTCCTGATCATATCATCAGGTTCCTCCTGGCTTTCTTGCATGAAGCGGGCCACTGGTAAAGCCAGCTGTACAGGAAAAACTGCTGCTCGTCCATATACCAATTCATAGGGATATTTCCCAGTTGCTCTCTTGCTGGTGATTCTATTAGCCCATAGAGAAAATTTCAATTGGGAATCCCAATTCTTATGATTTTCATTGATAGTCTTCTTCAAGGCCCTCACCAGAGTTTTATTTGAAGACTCTGCCAAGCCATTTCCTTGTGGATAGTAAGTTGTAGAGTGACTCAGTATGACATTGTATTGCTAGCAGAAATTCATAAATTTTGCAGACTTGAAGGCCTGTGCGTTATCAGTCACTATTCTGGTAGGACAACCAAACCTAGATATGATGTTTTCTTCCATGAATTTTATTATTACAGTATCTGTAGCGTTCCTTGCAGGTATGGCTTCCACCCATTTCGTGAAATAATCTATGGCCATTAAAATATACTTATGTTGACTGCTTGATGGGGGATGTATTTCTCCTATAAAATTGATTCCCCATTGCTTGAACGGTTCATCTATATGAACGGGAATTAGAGGCAGGGCTACTAACTTTTGTCTTTTGGCAAATTTTTGGCACTTCTCACAAGATTTGACCCAAGTAAAAACATCTCCAAATAGTTTAGGCCAGTAGAAACCAGCCTTCAGGATCTTATGAGCTGTATCCCTCCAGCTGTAATGTCCCCCACAGATTCCTTCATGGAATTCAGTCATTATACTTTCCACTTCATCTTCTATGAGACACAGGAGTAGGACACCTGAAGGATCTCGCCAGTATAGCCGACCACTGGAGACTATGTACTTCTGTGATTTCAATCTCAGCGCTCTGTATTTAGTTTTATCACAACTTGGAGGGCAGTTGAGTGTAAGGAGATATTCTACTATCTCTTTGTACCACGGACTGGTGAGGTACTTTAGATGTGTTTCTGTAGTAGCTACTCCAATTCCCTGTCGTTCTTCCTTCTCCTCAGATTCCTCACCTACTATAATGGACAAATTTATGCCCAGAGCTTGATAGTTTGATTCAGATAGCATTTTGGCAAGTCCCTGTCCTTTGATAAACTTAGTAGGGCGTATGTCTAAGTCATACTCCTGTATTTTGGCAATCCACTTACCCCTTTTTCCTTCACTATCCCCCTGAATAAGAATATCTTTTACAGCAGCTGCAGGCACAAACGCTGTGATGTGGGACTGTAAGATATATACACGGAATGCTTTGAGGGATTTCACTAGGGTGTATGCTTTATTTTCCAATATGTTGTACTTTAATTCTGCATCACGGAGCACCTGACTGAAAAAGGAAATGGGCTGCTCATACCCTTCCTCATTTTTCTGCAATAAAACTCTTGCTATTCTATGAGGTGATGCAAAGGAAAAAATCATGAAAGGTTTATCATAATCCGGTCCAGCCAGCACAGGAGCCTCAGAAAATGCATTTTTAATCCTAGTAAAGGCCTCTCTTGATTCTTTTGACCACTTTACCTCATTACTCTTCTTCAGTATTTCTGTTATATGCCTTACTATCTCAGCATAGTTAGGGATGAACCTCCTCAAAAAGTTTATACGGCCAAGGAACACTTGAACTTATTTTTTATTTCTGGGAAGAGCAATACCATTTATAACCTCTACTCTCTTAGGATCTATCTTCACCCCATCTCTAGTCACAATGTGTCCCAATAGTTTACCCTCTTCTAATGCAAATAAAGACTTTTGAGGATTCAGAGAGAAACCATACCTTCTGCATTTCTCAAAAGTTTTACACAGATGCTCAATGTGCTCAGTATCATTTTTTGAAAATACCGTAATATCATCAAGGTAGACCACCATAAATTTATCTTGCTCTCCAACAAAAGAAATATCCATCGCCCTTTGAAAAGTGGCCCCTGCATTAATCAATTCAAAAGGCATCCTGGCATACATAAATGTACCCCGTGGTGTGGTGAAAGCAGTCTTCTTTTGATCCTCTGGAAGAACAGCCACCTGGTTATAACCAGATAATCCATCCATCATTGACATCCTAGAAGATCCAACCACCCTCTGCAAGATGTGGTCCATCTTAGGCAGTGGATAATTATCCTTTAAGGATGCTCTGTTTAAATTTCTAAAATCCACACACAACCTTATTTCTCCATTCTTCTTTCATACAGGGACAAGGTTTTCCACCCATTCAGAGTACCTAAGTGGTACAATTATTTTGGCCTTCAACAGTTTTTTAATTTCTTTCTCAATAGAAGGCAGCATCAGGGGATTGATTTGTCTGAGCTTTGCTTATGGGGCTTTGCATCTCCCTTTAGTGGAATTTTGTGTTGCATTATATTGATATCAAAAGTCTTCAAGTCCTGATAGGACCATGCAAACACATCCTTGTAAGACTGGAACAATTTCTGATATAGCTTTTTATATTCTCCTGCGATCTTCCTGGACAATTTTACAATTTTTGGGTCAGCATCAGTACCAAGATTCAGGTCTTCTACTTGATTTTCTTCTGCCACTTTGCTTGGCTGCAATGGGACATCATTCTTGTCAAATAATATTTCTAGAGGCACCAACCCTCTAGGTATTATGTTTCCCTTTAGCTGCAACACCTTACTACCTGCCACTTTATTCTCCCAATTCCTTTCTGCAGTATCTTCAGATTCAACCTCTTCATCATCATCAATCTCCATATTGGAGAATTCTCCTACTGTTTCCAGGAATCTCTTCATCTGTTCTTCATCTTCAAATACCTGTTAGTGTTTAATGTTATCTGGGATTGAAGGTCGATAACGCACCTCAACTTCATATCTTAAAAGAGGGTTCTGAGGTGGTCGGAATGTACTAGCAGCCACAACAAGGGAATCAGCCATCCTATTCTGTTCTTGGGGCATGAACTGGATATTGAATGCCAAGAAGAAATTTTCTACCATGTCCCAAACTTCATTCCTATAAGCCCTTAGCCTAGGATGTTTGGTCTGACACTGATTCCTGACTTCCCTGACCACCAGTTCTGAGTCTCCCAAAACTTTTAAGCGTTGTATGTTCATATTCTTGTCTTTCTGCAATCCTAACAGAAGTGCTTCATATTCAGCCACATTATTAGTAGCTTCATATTCTAGCTTGTAGGACAATGGAACCCACCTTCCTGTAGGAGAAATCAGTAATACTCCAGCTCCATTACCTTCTTTTGAATTCGCTCCATCAAAATGAAGTGTCCAAATTCCTGTTTCATTGCTCTCTGGGGGCTGCTCAGTCTTAATCTGGCAGAAGGATAGTTCATGAGCAAAATATTGATCTTCTTCCAGCATCAAGCATGAAAAATATCCTTCTTTACTGTAGACTAGTGAATGTACAGAACTGTCAGCCTTAGTCACCATCTTGAAAAATCGAGTCTCTCTGTACAGCCTCCTCTCTTGGCCACCAAAAACTGGGATAGTGGCATATGTTAAATCCATCTTGAGTGATCCACCATTTTTTGTTCCCCAAGACCTTGACAGCAACATACCAAAGCGAGCTGGGATGTCAGCCACCACGATGTCCATTACCACACTTTTTGCTGGGATTTGGGCCAAGTTGACCACAAAATCCTTGATCATCCCCAAGCATTTAACACTTTTGGAGTCAAATGAATAGAGGTCCTTATATCGACGTGTGATTTGTAATCCTAGTTGTTCCATGATTGGCAGAGGCATAAGATTGTGGGAAGCTCCAGAATCTAGCATACAGTTATGTAGTAGCAGGTCATGAATCACTAGAGACACGTAGAAGGGAGGAGTAGAGGGATCTAACTCCTCAACACGTGGGCCAAAAACTACCATGGGTCTTTCTTCTTGAAGGTTGAGACTATCTGGGATGATTGGTGCTTCTGGAGGGAGCATGAAAGAGGTGACTTGAGATTGATATGCTGGCTATTTCAACAGTTTAGTCAAGGGGACAGGGATTTTGACCTTTTCAAGTTCCTTTTGCAGACTGAAAGTAGGAGGGGACTTTTCTATCACAACTTCTTTTGACTCTTTATTTTCAGCTGAGGGTTTGGCTTCTTTTGACACAGATTTGACATTTGGGGGATGACTACTTTTGGAGAGGAAGGAATTTGATCATTAGACTGCAAAGGTTTGTTTAGAGAGCCCTTACCTTTGTATGTGAATTTCTGTGTTGTTTGTTGAGCCTCAAAATTGTGCTTTCTTTCATCTCATTTTACCTCATTTTCCCTTGTCCATTGCTATCCTAGACCCAATTGATCAATGAATATAGTTAAAATTACTTTTAGAATGATTTACATGACTGACTTGCTAAGTTTTGTGATTTTTTCCATTGTAAAGCATTTTGACCGGAACTAGCTGCAGAATGCAGACATTCCGTAGCTAACCGGCAATTCTGCAGCTATCTTCACGTTTGAGTATGTTCCAGGTGGCCTCTCAAGAAAAACCGCATATGTGCATATTCCACGTCATGTCTACATGGTTCGTTGCTCACCATGAAGGAAGAAACAAATTCTGGGTATGGTTTTGGAACGTGGGAACACATTTAGGAAGGAAGACTTCTATTAGGACTGTCTCAGTCCAAATGTCTTTCTCCTTTTCACGTAGCCACTTCAAGAGTCCTAATGTGATTCCGATAAGGAAAGACAATGTTCCTGAAATTGTTGCAAGTCTTGTTATTTACATTTGCTATATAAACACTTGGGAAACCGAGAGCTAGGCTAGATTTCATTCCAGATTTTGCTTAGATTCTGTGCTACATTTCTGAAGACGCAGATTGCTATGTTCAAGTTATTTCATCTTTAATAAAGCAGACAGTGTTGTTTTGAAAGCGTGATTTGATTTGGAGTTATATTCCGTTAGGTGGTAGAGGGCCCCTGCCTCTTGCATGGATTTATTTGCGTAAATTAGATAAGTATTCTAGCTGCCTTTACGATTTTGAAGTTGAATTAGTAGTTGTTTTAATTAGCTACTGTAGTTTTACTCATTCTAACTCTTCCACAAGAAGAAGCTCTTACAAAAGATTATAATGATGAATGGGAAATGGCTATAGTATTGTAGGATTAGAAGTTGAATTCATAGTTGTTTTTAATTAGCTACTGTAGTTATACTCATTCTAACTCTTCCACAAGAAGAAGCTCTTCCAAAAGATTATAATGATGAATGGGAAATGCCTATAGTATTGTAGGATTTAGTTGTAATTTTTGTTGTTCACTATCACAGTTACACTTGTTCTAATCACTCTTCCACAAGAAGAAACTCTTCCAATAAATTCTTATGGAGTCCAAGGCATAACCGTGATAATGAATGTTTTAGTTGTGTGTTTGCACTAAGTACCATCGCTGTTCTTGCTCTTAAACGCTTGCCCAAAATATCATAATGACGAGTAGGAGATGGCTATGATATATTAGTTTTTCATTGCTTTCAGTCTTTTTGCTTGCATTTGCACTCAATTACACAGTCAGAATTTTTCTAAAATCTCTTCCAAAAGAAGGAACTCTTCCAAAATATCAATAATGATGGACAAACAGACTGTATAATTCCATAGAATAATGCATGATAGCATAGTTAGGATGCTCCGGAGTTTAATTGCACTTAACTCATGTTCAGTTACTTTGTTTTGAGTTTGATGATGACTTGTAGTTCAGCATTGTTTTAGATTAGTGACACTTTTGAGTTTAGCTTTAGTTCAACTCACTGCATTTGCATTCCATAGTCAGTTGTCATTCACTGCACAATAGATTACTTCAGTTGTTAAGATTAACAAAACAGCCTTCATTATTTACAAACATCTTCTTGTTCTAAAATCTACAATTGATCCATAACCATATGAACAGAAGACAACATCATTTTAAGGCCTGAAGTATCTCTGCAATTTCCGTATCATTTCATAAAAAGAGTCCTCCCTCAAAAGATTACTTTGAAAAGAAATCAATAACTCTTGAGTAAGGTCTTGTGACATTCAATTAAATTGCAGAATAGAGTTAGGAACTAGTCCTAGAATAGAAGATCTTAGGATGGTATCAATGTTTTCCCTCCAAATCTGTTTCAAATCTCTAATCAAGGACAAAATGTTGCATCATTGTAAGATTAGTTGTTTAACTGTTTAGTTAGAGGATTTGCATACTTAGTGATCATTTCTCAAGTTTAGTTTGTGTTTTGAATCATTTGCTTAAAAGTCATTATCAAGCTTTGCTTTTACTTAGTCATAGTTTAGATTTGATTCTGCTTCAGTGTTTCCAATTGCATTTGTCATTTGTCATCCATCAATTAGGCTTAACTCTATTTTTAATCACCAGCTCCTTTCCATTAGCTTTCTAGGCATTTTCCTTATGAACATAAAACCACCAAAAGACCAAAAACATCATAAATCATCACAAAAGACCAAAAACATCACAAAACACTACACACAACGCATTAGGAAACAAGCACCTAGGTACATACGGTACACTTCACTTCAGCAGTTTACAAATCCTGGTTGAAAATTAAATGAGCTCAGTTTAGGAGACTAGATTGAGACCAAACATTTTGGCGCCGTTGCCGGGGAAGTGAAAACTAGGTAACCTTTGTTTCTTAGCATCCAAAAACAATTTTATGCGTAGGGAAAGAGATTCAAGGGGAAGATTTATAAGCAGCAGAGGCAGAAGTTTGATTTCTAGAACACCACTTGTTTCATCTAGATCCAGAGCTAGTACACCTTCAACTCAAACCAATCTTCCATCCTTTATTGATCCTGGACTTCTAGAAGATCTAAGGTCAACTATTCCATTACAGAAACCTTCCACTTCATCCACTGAACCTGCCATAGAAGAATATCTAAAGACTCCTAGTAGGGATACAAACCTTTCCACTTCCATAGGGGATTCAACCATGGCAGAAGAAGGGGGAGGAGGAGTTTTTAATGGAGAAAACACATTATTTGGAGGTAGAGGAGAAGGAGGTAGAGGAGAAGAAGGTAGAGGTGCAAATGGAGGAAGAGGTAGAATAGGAAGCTCTTTTTGGTTCCCTATACTTGATGAAGAAACCAATACAACCATGAAAAACATTTCACCCTCTGTCCTTCCAAACTTCTATGGACTTAAAACTGAAGATCCTGAAACTTTCTTATTCGAATTTGAAGTGCTGTGTAGAACTTATGACTACTTACAAGATGCTCAAAAGCTGAAATTATTTCCTTCAACTTTGAAGGGAGCAGCATTGAAGTGGTTTATGAGTCTAATCAGTAGTTCTATTAGAACATGGGAAGACATGAAACAAGCATTTCTAGAGAGATACTTGGATTATTGTATGCTGGTTAATCATAAGGAAGAAGTGTTCAAGATGTTACAAAAAGAAGATGAAAACTTAGAAGATTTGTTGGAAAGATTTAATTACAACATCAAAAGGGAAAAAATGGAAAACCTAGATCAAGACACCTTAAAAGCTCTTTTGTTGAAAACAGTTAGGGATGAATGGTTGGATATCCTTAACATGATGGGAAAAGGGGATATATCACAACTCACATTACCTGAAATATCTGAGTTATGTATCAACCTTTCAAGAGGGAAATCTAAAACTATCAAAGGTCCAAGAGATCCTGCTCTTGCAAGGGAAAGTAAGTCTGCTTCTGGGACAATAAGTAGATCAGAAATAGGTCACATGCTTGATGATTTTAAATCTGACATCTTAGGGAGTCTTAGTGAACAAATAGACACCCTCAAGATACAAAACAAGAAAACGGCTAAATCTGATGCCTTGGCAATCTTTTGTCCCAAATGTAGAAAGAAACATGCCTTGAGAGAGTGTCCTTTGGATGTAAAAGTTGTAGAAACCTGTGTCATTTGTTCTGAAAAACATGAGACCAAGAATTGTCCTTCTCTTCTTGGTCTCAAAGCTGTCTTTCAGGAGGAAACTCCTACAGATTCCACAGAGTCTCTCAATTTTGTATCTAGAAGACCTTGGCAGGGACCTCAAACACAAGGATTCCATGATCAAATGTATAATCAACCTCTACCTTGGAATTCTTGGCAGCAACCTTGGCCCCAATTTCAAAATCAATCTCAATCTTGGGCACAAGGAACACAAAGTCCCTATGGAAGATACTCTCCATATTATTAGTATCCACCATCCTATCCACCATATCCACATTTTTATCCTCAAAATCCTCAACAAAATTTCCCTCAAAATCTTCAACAAAATTTTCAACAAAATCCTCAACAACATCATCAGAACCAACCACATCAAAATCAACCACTTCCATTACCATTCCCTCAAAAATCCAATCAATTGCCAGCTCAACCCATACCAAACCCCGATAATAAGAACCCTCAGAATACATACATGATAGAAGGACAACAATTTCCAACTTATTTAATTACTCCTCTAGACCTTAGTGATGTTCAACTTAGGTCTAGAAGGATACTTGAGAAGAGGAAACCTTCTGTGATCATACAAGAACAAGATAATTCTGAGGAAGACTCTCTACGGGTGAATAAAATTCTTGAGGAGGACACATCCTTTCAAGACCCACACATTGAAAAACTAAAACAAAAAGATCCAATAAATCCAACTCCTGTATTAGAGCAACCATCCACATCTACTTCTATACCTCCCTTTCCGGAAAGATTACAAATTGATAGAGGTGTAGAAAAACAAATCATGGTGCCTAATTATGATTTCTTAGATGAATTGAGAAATATTTGCATTAAAATTCCATTATTGCAAGCCATCAAGGAAATCCCAATTTTAGCCAAAACAATAAAGGAGTTGAGTATGAAGACAACAAGAAAAAGAATAAGAGAAACAAAGAAAATTCAACTGGTAGGACAAATAGCGGACATTATGATGGGCAAGATTGCTATTCCAAAGTATCTTGACCCAGGAAATCCAGTTGTCAAAATTCACATCAATGGAATTGAAATTCAAAACACACTCATTGATTTAGGAGCAACAATAAATATCATGAGTAGACAAATCATGGACAAACTGAAACTTCCTAATCTTCTCTTTACACCCACACTATTACAATTAGCAGATAGATCTGTGATCAGACCGGATGGGGTAATAGAAGACATTCCAGTGTCCCTAGACTCTTGGGAGTACCCTGTGGATTTTATGATCCTAACACCCAAGAATAATCTAGGAGGCCATCCTGTTATACTAGGAAGACCTTGGTTGGCTACAGCTGATGCTTTTATTAGTTGTAGGGGTGATATGTATATTTATGATGGTAGTTCAACTAAGAAATTCACTTTATATCCTCCAGCTAGGACAATTACAGATCTAGATGACACTCAATGGATAGAGGATGAAGAAGATTTACAACCTCTCTTCACAATTTCAGAAATTAGTGAAGATAATCAAATTCTGAATACTCTAGAAAACTTTGAATCCTCTCCAGAACACAAACATGAATCATTTCAAGAGGAATCCAATATTGAGTTTTTGTCATCAAGGCAGATGTCTCTTCATTCTATGGATAAATTTGGCAGCTCTACAAGTGAGATATTTCCAGGCAAAACTTTGAACATAAACAAGAACCTAGAAAAATCTCAACAAGAAGAGTTATTCAAAGTATTACAGAGACATTCTTCTGCATATGCATGGGAATACACTGACATGAAAGGGATAAGCCCCAAGACTTGCACTCATCACATCTATATAGAGGAAAATTGCAAACCAATCAGACAACCTCAAAGACGGATGAATCCAAATCTTAGGGAAATTGTTAAAGAGGAATTGCCAAAATTGTTAAATGTTAATTTCATCTATCCTATTTCAGATAGTCAGTGGGTTTCCCCTTTGGTAATTGTGCCAAAGAAAAATGGAAAATGGAGGGTGTGTGTTGACTACCGAGAACTAAATAAAGCTACTCTTAAAGACCATTTTCCCTTACCTTTCATAGATCAAGTATTAGATACATTAGCTGGCAAAAAGTACTTCTCATTCCTAGATGGGTTTAGTGGTTGCAATCAAATCCAAGTAGCACTTGAAGACCAAAGTAAAGCAACTTCGATTCCTTCGGGTACCTGTACTTGAAATGTTTTCCATTTGGATGTTCTGATACCTTTGCCACTACATTCAAGGCAGTATTAGGAATTTTTTCTGATCTGATACATGACTGTGTAGAGGTATACATGGATGATTTTACAGTTTATGGGGATACATTTGAAGAGGCTTTAGAAAACTTGAAAAAAGTCTTAAAAAGATGTCAAGAAGCAAACCTTTCTCTTAGTCATGAAAAATGTTTTATGATGTTCACTGAAGGTATTGTTTTAGGGCACCACATTTCAGGGGATGGGATTAGAGTTGATGAAGCAAAAGTTGAAGTTATTTCTAACCTATCCATTCCTAGTTGTCAAAGAGATGTAAGAAGTTTTCTAGGATTTACGGGGTACTATCGGAGATTTATAGAAAACTTCACCAAAATAGCATCTCCTCTCTTCAAATTACTCACCAAAGATTGTGAATTTAAGTGGACTTATGATTGCCAGTTAGCTTTTGAAACCCTGAAAACTAAAATTTCTGAAGCACCTATATTAAGGGGACCTAACTGGAAGTTACCTTTTCATATCTCGACAGATGCTTCCGATACAGCTCTAGGAGCAGTATTGGGACAAAAAGATTTAATTCCCTATGCCATCTATTATATCAGTAAAAATTTGACTCCTGCAGAGTTAAACTATACTATAACTGAAAAAGATTTTTTAGCTGTTGTTCATGCCATAAACAAATTTAGACACTATATAACAGGCTATGAAACTTTTGTTCACACTGATCATTCTGCAATTAGATACTTAATGAAAAAATCAATCACTAATGGCAGAGTTATAAGATGGTTGTTGCTCTTACAAGAATTCAACATTACTATTCTAGATAGGCCTGGAAAACAAAACACAGTGGCTGATTTCCTATCCAGACTCCAAAATATCAAAGATGACACTCCGGTTGAAGATCAATTTCCTGATGAATATCTTTTTGCAATCTCTACTCAAACTCCATGGTTTGATGATATTGCTAATTATTTAGTTTCAGGAAAATTTCCTTCAATTATGAATGCAAGGGATAAAAGAAAAATCATTAATGATAGTGCAAATTATTCATGGGTCGCTAATGAGTTGTACAAGACAGGTCTAGATTTGATCATTAGAAGGTGTGTTCGTGAAGATGAGATGCCTGAAATTCTCAAGGCATGTCATGATGAACCTTGTGGCGGACACTTTGCAGATAAGAGGACAGCCTATAAGATCCTTAATTTAGGATATTATTGGCCATCTTTATTTAAAGATGCAAGGGAGTATGTAAAAAGGTGTGACAGTTGCCAAAGGGTAGGGAAACCTTCTCCTTCGGGTGAGATGCCATTACAACCTCAGGTACACATTGAACCTTTTGAAAAATGGGCTTTGGATTTTGTAGGACCTATTAGTCCTCCATCAAGACAAAAGAAATATATATTAGTTTGCACTAATTATGTTACTAAATGGGTAGAAGCTAAACCATTACTTGTTGCTAATGAATCATCTGTAGTTAATTTTCTTTTTGAGGATATTTTTACTCGTTTTGGTGTTCCAAGGGAAATTGTTACAGATCAAGGAGCTCAATTTACATCAAGGCTAGTGGAGCAAATAATGGAGAAGTACAAGATCAGACATAGAAAATCTACTCCTTATCATCCACAAGCAAATGGTCAAGTGGAATCTACTAATAAGGTCATTGAAGGAATCCTAACAAAGATTGTTCATTTACATAGAAGAGATTGGGTAGATAGGCTTCCTAAAGCCTTGTGGGCCTATAGAACTACATGGAGAAACACAACAGGCCATACTCCTTATGAGCTTGTTTATGGAAAGCAAGTTTTGTTTCCCATAGAGTTCCAAATTCAAACCTTCAAAATGGCAGTTCGGCTAGGACTTGATTTAACGGAGGCACAAAAGCATAGACTGGAGCAAATTAATGAATTGGATGAGATCAGACAAGATGCAGTTCAGAAAACAAGTCTAGTCCAACAGCAAAGGGCTAGATGGCATGACAAGTACATCAAGGAGAAAAAATTCAAAGAGGGTGACTGGGCTCTCTTGTTTGATTCAAAATTCAAGGATTTTCAAGGAAAATTTCAGACACATTGGCTTGGGCCATATGAAATTGTTCGAATTTTTGATAATGGGGCAGTAAAAATCAGAACTATAGATGAAGAAGAGGTCACTTTTCTTATGAATGGTCATAGACTGAAGCTATACCACAAGCCACTCTCAAGAGAAGAGTTTGTCAAGAAGTTCCAAGAAAGCAATGATGTGAAGTTAATGAAGAAGAGTCTCTCTTCTTCATCAACTTGATTAAATTTTCTGAAGCATTTCTCTTTGAAAAAAATAAAATTAAAAAATAAATAAATAAATAAATAAAGGTATAAACATGAAAACCAATCATTGATTGGCATGTTTATACAGAAAAGATAGGGTGAAAATCAGAGTCTCTCTGACACTCTAACTTTTCCCATTTTTGTTTTTACAAGCAGCTGTTACAAAATCATAAGTTCAGATCCATAGTGCTTATGATCCATCTCATTTCATTTCACTCCATTCACTTATTCATCCATACTCCATTTCATTCCATCATTCATATTTCACTTCATTTCACATATCATTCATTCATTCCATCTTCCATCCATCTCATTTTCATGTCAAAATTCAAAATTTGATGTCTTGCTGTAAGTGAATAAAACATGTCATGAATTGCAGTACAGTTCTTATGTTCTTTCACTCCATTTCATAAACTGAATCCATTCCATTTCATCATCCACTTCATACATATCATAATCCATCATCCATCTTCATTCATACCATATAACATTTCACCCATATTCCAAAAACACTCCATTCCATGATTAAAATGCTCTACAGGAACATTCTGCAGCTCAGTAGACATTCTGCAACTGATCAGCCTTTCTGCAGCCATACAGTCTTTCCGCAGCTACAAACCCTGAAGGCATCAATCAGCAGACATTAGAATTGCAACAAAATGACCCAGTGTATCCATGAATCAAAAGAATCAAGAAGATTATGAAGACTCTTCCAAAGGTGAACCGAGAAGACAAAGACTAAAAAAATCAAATGAAAGGCAGAGGTAACAAGTTTAAATTATAATGGCATTTCATAAATTTTAGCATAGTTTTAGTTATGAATTGTTCGAAAAGGTTGTTTTAATTATTTTTATTGATCAAGACCAATAAACCCTCCACAGACTTTGGATTAAAATCTCTCATTTCAAATTCCATATCCAATATCATTTAAGCGGTTAAAAAGGTCGAGGTATTTGAATTCTTCACGTCTCTTAACCAAATCATTCAATGATGATTCTCTTTGCCGTTGTAAAAATCTCCGCCGTCTCTTCAATCATTAATTCATTCCCTCCACCTCACTCCATTACCTCATTCCGTGACCACTGCCATCACTCCATTCTGTAGCCGGCATTTCATTCCGTAGAGAGAGATATTTTCATCACCGTGAGCAGAGTAAAAGGGTATCAGTTTGAATAGCATTTAGCATTATCACTGTAAACGCAGAGGTATAGCAACATGAGAATTTGAAGCCATTTGATTCCGTGGGTAGACAAAGTATCACTGTGGGCAGAGATTGAGATTATCACTGTAAACACAGAGGTATAGCAGAGAAGAATTTGAAGTCATTTGTCACCGAGAGACAGAGGTATAGCATTGAAGAATTTGAAGCCATTTGTTACCAAGAGACAGAGATATAGCAGTATGGGAATTTGAAGCTATTTGCCACCGAGAAATAGAGGTATAGTAGTGTGGGAAATTTGAAGCCATTTGTCACTGTCAAACAGAGGCATAACAGTCCAAAGTTCAAATTATCAACAGAGGCATATCAGCTCGAAGTTTGAAGCTGTTGTGATTGTCAAATCAGAGGCATATCATTCCGAAGTTTGAAGACATTTGTCATTGTCAATCAGAGGTATGTCATTCCGAAATTTGAAGCCATTGTCATTAAGAACTTGAGGCCATTGTCATTAAGAACTTGAAGCCATTTCAATTCAAAGGTGAAAGTTATTGTTTTTGTGGGTAGAAGAGTGTTAATTTGAACATTGAAGAAGCAATTATGGGTTTCATTGTAAGAACAGAACCAGTGGGTTCAAAATACTTAGAAGGCTACCCTCAATGTAAAGAAATGTTGCAACAAATAGGATGCCTTCAATTTTTGGAGAAATTTAATGGCTTCCACAAGGAAGTCACTAAAACATTTGCAAGATCATTTCAAGGAACTGAAGTTGAAGTGGGAGATGTCAAATTTACTGTCACTGAAGTTTTCATTGCAGAAGCTACAGGGTTGATCAGAACTGGAGAGAGATGGTTCAAAAATAGAGAATTCCACAATGTATCCTGGAAGCAAATTTTAAAATCACCAGGTATGGATTTCACTGTCTTTAAGAAAGGAATTCACAGTTTTGCATTGAAAAATAAATGGAGAAACATACTACTTCTTCTGCAAAAATTTATTACATGTGAGGGTAGATATGGAACATTTTATGTCTACCACATTAGACTGATAATGCATTTTCTGGGGGAAGACTTAAACCTACCATATTTCTTGCTTCAAAGTCTGAAGAAGATGGCTTCCTGTGTTCAAAGAAGGGTTCAATTTTTAGAGACAACTTTATATCATCATGGGTTGGTTAAAATTTTGATTGAACATCATTTAACCAAAACAAATGATACATGGGACGATTTCTTGATAAGAAATCATTTTGAAGAGCCAAAAGAACCCTCACCGGAACCACAGCCTACAAGAAGAAGTAGAAAATGGAGGGCTTCAAAAGTTGAAATTGACAAAACAGTCCAAGAGAGCAGTGAGGAAATCATTTTAGAGAAGTTGACTCAAATCAAGAGGCAACTTAAGAAAGAGAAGGTAATCAAGAAATCTACCACAGAGAAAGGAGAGGGATCCTCTCAGCCTAGAAGAAGCCACAGACTAAAGGGGAAACTGAAGAAAACACTAATCAAACAAACAGGGGTAATTAATATAGAAGATGAAGAAACATCCATTGAAGAAGATGTTGAAGAGGATTTTAATGAAGGAACCCTTGAAATTGACCCTGCTCAACAAGAAATATATGACTATGTGGAAACTTTGGAAAGGAGAGCTTCAGAAAGCAGAGAGAGAACCCCTAGTCCTCCACTGTCTGAAATAGATGTATTAAGAAGGGATAGGTATGAGTTGGAATTACTTAATAGGCACATCAAAAATGAGAATGAAATTCTCAAGGATCAAGTCAAGCTCAAAACTGATATGAACTCAACCTTATCCCTACATATAGACAAAGTGGAAAAGACCAATGAGAAGTTGAAGAAAAGGAACAAGAAGCTAATTAGGGCACTCACCAACCTAAGGTTCAAACTTGTTATCAGAAAACCCAGAAGATCTCTAGCTTCCAGACAAAGGAGAAGGAGAGGATTAGATGTTCTTGCAGAAGCCTCTGAGTTCATAGGATAATTTGCATGAGGATATGCAAGGAGACAGCAGTGGGGGTATGTTGAGCCTCAAAATTGTGCTTTCTTTCATCTCACTTTACCTCATTTTCCTTTGTCCATTGCTATCCTAGACCCAATTGATCAATGAATTTAGTTAAAATTACTTTTAGAATGATTTACATGACTGACTTGCTAAGTTTTTTGATTTTTTCCATTGTAAAGCATTTTGACCGGAACTAGCTGCAGAATGCAGACATTCCGTAGCTAACCGGCGATTCTGCAGTTGTCTTCACGTTTGGGTATGTTCCAGGTGGCCTCTCAAGAAAAACCGCATATGGGCATAATCCACGTCATGTCTACATGGTTCGTTGCTCATCATGGAGGAAGAAACGAATTCTGGGTATGGTTTTGAACGTGGGAACACATTTAGGAAGGAAGACTTCTATTAGGATTGTCTCAGTCCAGATGTCTTTTCCCTTTTCACGCAGCCACTTCAAGAGTCCTAATGTGATTCCGATAAGGAAAGACAGTGTTCCTGAAATTTTTGCAGGTCTTGTTATTTACATTTGTTATATAAACACTTGGGAAACCGAGAGCTAGGCTAGATTTCATGCTAGATTTTGTTCTAGATTTTGCTTAGATTCTGTGCTACATTTCTGAATACGCAGAGTTCTATGTTCAAGTTATTTCATCTTTAATGAAGCAGACAGTGTTGTTTTGAAAGCGTTGATTTAATTTGGAGTTGAATTCCGTCAGGTGGTAGAGGGCCCCTGCCTCTTGCACGGATTTATTTGCGTAAATTAGATAAGTACTCTAGCTGTCTTTACGTTTTTGAAGTTGAATTAGTAGTTGTTTTAATTAGCTACTGTAGTTATACTCATTCTAACTCTTCCACAAGAAGAAGCTCTTCCAATAAATTATAATGATGAATGGGAAATGGCTATAGTATTGTAGGATTAGAAGTTGAATTCGTAGTTGTTTTTAATTAGCTACTGTAGTTATCCTCATTCTAACTCTTCCACAAGAAGAAGCTCTTCCAAAAGATTATAATGATGAATGGGAATTGGCTATAGTATTGTAGGATTTAGTTGTAATTTTTGTTGTTCACTATCACAGTTACACTTGTTCTAATCACTCTTCCACAAGAAGAAACTCTTCCAATAAATTCTTAAGGAGTCCAAGGCATAACCGTGATAATGAATGTTTTAGTTGTGTGTTTGTACTAAGTACCATTGCTGTTCTTGCTCTTAAACGCTTGTCCAAAATATCATAATGACGAGTAGGAGATGGCTATGATATCTTAGTTTTTCATTGCTTTCAGTCTTTATGTTTGCATTTGCACTCAATTACACAGTGAGAATTGTTCTAAAATATCTTCCAAAAGAAGGAACTCTTCCAATATATCAATCATGATGGACAAACAGACTGTATAATTCCATAGAATAATGCATGGTAGCTTAGTTAGGATGCTCCGGAGTTTAATTGCACTTAACTCATGTTCAGTTACTTTGTTTTGAGTTTGATGATGACTTGTAGTTCAGCATTGTTTTAGATTAGTGGCATCTTAAGTTCATTCTTAGATTAACTCATTGCACTTGTACTTCACATTCAGATTGTCATCCACTGCACAATAGATTACTTCAGTTGTTAAGATTAACAAAACAGCCTTCATTATTTACAAACATCTTCTTGTTCTAAAATCTACAATTGATACATTATAACAAAACTGAGAAACAACATCATTTTAAGAACGTACTACATGATTCTTATCATTTCATAAAAACGGAAGTCACTCCTCAAAAGGACTACTTTGAAAAAGAAATCAATAACTCTTTTGAGTAAAGGTTTTGTGACATTCACTTAAATTACAGAATAGAACTAGGAATTAGTCATAGAATAGAAGATCTTAGGATCGTATCAATGTTTTTCCTCCAAATCTGTTTCAAATCTTTAACCGAGGACAAAATGTTGCATCATTGTAAGATTAGTGTTTAACTGTTTAGTTAGAGGATTTGCATACTTAGTGATCATTTCTCAAGTTTAGTTTGTGTTGTGAATCATTTGTTTGAAAGTCATTATCAAGCTTTGCTTTTACTCAGTCTTAGTTTAGATTTAATTCTGCTTCAGTATTTCCAATTGCATTTGCCATTTGTCATTCCATCAATTAGGCTTAACTCTGTTTTGACCACCAGCTCCTTTCCATTAGTTTTCTAGGCATTTTCATTGTGAACATAAAACCACCAAAAGACCAAAAACATCATAAATCATCACAAAAAACCAAAAACATCACAAAATACTACACACAACGCATTAGGAAACAAGCACCTAGGTACATATGGTACACTTCATGACGGTTACCAACCACAGTTGAAACCATTAAATGAGCTCAATTTAGGAGACTAGATTGAATAAACAAAGGTCACTGAAAAATCTAAAGTGGAGCTTCTAAGGGAGCAATTGAGGGAAGCTAGGGAATAGGTCATTGAAACAAAGTTGTAGTTGGAAGAGGCTAAGCAAGAAAGGAAGATGGTAGAGGAGTTCAAGGAGAAAGTGAATGAGCATATTCTTGGTGTCCAAGTGCGAATAAATATTCATCCCTTTCCCACATAAATTCATCAAATCTGGGTGTTTTTGTTATTGCAAGGTTAACACGCAAAATATATGCAGATACAATAGCATAATTCTTATATCAATCATGGATTCGATAAGTAAACAAAGAAACACTCACTGTAACAAAAAATAAAGAAATATCAATAATAAATTGTAAAGCTTACAATGCATTCATAACAAATAAGAGTATCAACAAATATGTCTACTGTCACAACAATTCCAAATTATACAAAATAGGAAACATAATTAACAACACACAGGAAATACATAGCACCTGATTGAAGAGTGGGCCCAACTCTCTGATCAGGGCTGCGATATACTCACGAACTCACAAAAGTAACAGGAAGATAACTTGCATTAACTTGATAAATAATGTTCTGTTATAAGACTAAATTCCTTACATTATCAAACTCTGACTCACAGCTTTAGATCCTTTCTTATACAAATGTTTACAATGATTGTTCCTGAAATCCTGACAACTAGTGCCTACAAATATACATCATTATAATAGACCAAATAAATGCTAAATAAGGCAGAGAAAGGATCTAGAGTCATTGTGCTGTTGCAACACTGCCCGAAATAGCGCTGCCAACTCGGAGCTATGCTAGGAATTGTGGATATGGTCATTCAACCAACAAATCTGTGAAAATAGTGAAATTAGTAAATCGTTGGAGGTAATATCCTCGTGACTTTACTTCATTGAATAAATATTCCAAGATTACATATAGAACATGATTTTACCTGTGCACTTTAGAACATGACTTGAATATTAATGTTACAAATGGATAAAGAAAGTGGGTAGAAATGGAAGGAAAAGATGTACAGATTTGGTTCCCAACATCTCCCCCCAAATGGTATTTTTGCATGTCCTCATGTAATGCGTCGCCTCCACAGGTCTAGATTGGAATGACTGTGATTGGCATGAAGCTGAGCGAGGTCATATTTATCTTCCATCTCTGTCCCTGGTGGTTTATATCCATTTGTGAGAAGAATGTACTTCCACCAATCATTGCCCACGTTGTATGCCAGAGTATAATATTCTACTGGTAGCTAAAAAATGGGGAATTGAAACCTCAGTCCTATCCACTGAATTCCATGAGTATGAATACATGCAACTTATCGTGGCAATCTCTCTAAAGCTTGTGCAAAGTTAGGTGCTACAAAGGGTTCACGGTTTCTGATGGCTGATGAGGACAACATCCATCTCCTCTAATAATCGCCCTGAGCATCATCTTGAAAAGTAACCACCTATTTGTTACAGATATTAGTTCACCATTTTTGTGTGAAAAACATTCGTTCCTTGTGCCCCTCAATCTGTAGAAAGGTGGTATGTATATTGTAAATGTTCACAGACTGACCATTCTCTCTTCTTATCATAAGTGGCCTTGTAGCTTGGTTCTCCTCAAAGGTATCAAAATCCTTTTTCCACTTAACCTAATTAATGGCATAGGAAGTAAAATCTCTCAAATGGATGTCTCCCACAAATGGGACCAGATTTAAGGTCCGGTCATCACTCAAGAAATAATCATGCATGTATAATTCACACATTAAATTCTGATTCACAACATCGTGAATCCTCAGAATACGAAGAAACTGTATCTGATCTTCGATTTCATGACTAATCTCACTATTAATGCTCTCCAAGAAAAATAAAATGAATTTTTCATGGAGAAACAAGGCATAATTATGGGCAGGAGGTTGGCAGGCCATTACCTGCTGTGTTAAGGTAAAAATTTCCTCCTTATCAGTTTTCAACATCAGCACCTGCTCCTCTAAGCTTTCAATGTATTTCTTTTGCATCTCTTGCTTCTGTTTTACTCTGTCTAGCTGATCTATATACCCAGTAATGGTATGGGCTGCTTGCTCATGGACCCTCTTCATCTCCCATCTATGTTCTTTTAATGTGATGGCCCCTTGCTGGATATCGGTAACGACAAATTGCCATTCCTGGATTTCGGCAAAGAGGATAAATTCCTGTGCTTCAAACAGATATTCTATAGGGCTGGTCTATGTAACAGCAACGTCAACCTCGACCTTTGGATTCATAGCTTCCCCTTTGTATTTCCTCACCATCTTCTTCAACCACGATACCTGCTTCCTTAGTCGATGAATTTTCAATTTTAACTGCATAGTTTCCTTGAATTGAAGCTGATATCTCTCTTTGAGAGGTGGTCTCCTTCTCGTACACTTCTCTACAAATTATTTCTTAACAACAACCTCTTTTGCTGGCATAGCAACTCGTTCAGGGATTGGTGAGTTGTTGTCAACAAAAATGTCGGCTGGCTCTTTTTTTACCAAGTCCTCCCTAAATTGTCCCCTCTCCTCGGGAGCAGTCCCTTCATTTCCCTTTTCTAGTTCAGGAATTTCTACAGTCACTTTAGCGTTGCCCTTGACGTCCATCCTCTATTCTTGTTCTCCTGCAAGGTTTTCTTCTAAAGGCTCCAGCATTGATTTTGACCCTTGCAGATTAGCTTCAGTCTGGACAATTTCCATAGATGGAATGGTATCATCCATCACCTATCCTTCTGTCAACATGGGTTTTTGTGTTTCCATATTGATCTCTTTGGGTCACTTTGAGTGTGAATCAACAAACGTTGGTTCACAAATGGCCGTACCAACAACTCTGTCTGACCTTGTCCCGACAAATTCTAAGACCAGAGGGGTGGTTAATTATTTTATAAGACGTCAAGGATAGTGAAACTTCTTTGCACTTCTCGGTAGAGTGGCAAGAAATAGAGAATGAGGGACATCCTCCTCTATTTCTTCTTTGGTTATATCTGCTACGTCGGGCTCTTTTTCTTCACCAAATTTCTTCTCTGTTCGGACCAAGCCTTCTTTTTCATCACTTTATTATGTTGCAGTCAACACTGGTTCTTGTGGAACAATGTCAAATACATGACTTATATTTTCCATACTTTCCTGGCTTATTTGAATTAGTGGTGGTTCTTGCGTAACACCACTGCCTGTTTCAAGATACAAATTTGCTTGAGAAAGTGGTGTTGGTTCTTGTGTA
>JAXQQM020080030.1:0-17418 GCA_034641835.2 Pinus albicaulis
TAAACCTCGTGGGATTGATATTATCAACCCAATGGAGTAATAAATGAAATGATTAATTATAAAACCACAAGGTATTGTAAACCCAAGGCAATAATATTAAACTTGGGGGATTTATATTATAAACCCAAGGCATATAAACTAAAATATAAATACTATAAACCATAAAATAAATATAGTTGACCATATTTTACAATGGTTTATTTTCATATTGAGAAAATCTTTGTCACAATACAGTGTTTGACCATGGTTGACCAGAATGATTGATTTTCAAATTGAGACAATATTTTCCATACTGCGATGGTGGAAAATGGTTCATGTTCATATTGAGAAAATCTTAGTCGTAATGTGACATTGGACCATGATTGTAAACCCAAGGGATTTATACTAAAGCCAAGGAATTATATTATTAACCCTATGAACAATATTATGCCTTTGGAATATTAATCATTATATTTATAAACCCAAGATATTGATATTAATGTTATAAACCCTATGAATAATTCGATACCCTAGGAATATGAACCCTTAGATGAAAAAACCCAACGGGTTAATATTATAAACCCCAAGGAAATAATAAACCCAAGGTATTAATATTAAAAAGTCAAGGTTTTATAAACCCTAGGTATATAAAGACTTATATAAATACTATAAACCCTGAAATAAACATGGTTCACCATTTTTAATTACCATGGTTGATTTGAACATTGAGACAAACTTTGTGAGAATGTGAATTTGGACCAAGGATGACCATGGTTGGCCATGGTTGATTTTCATATTGAGATAATATTTGTCACAATGTGGCATTGGAGCATGTTTGACCGTGGTAAAAAATGGTTGAAAATGGTTGAAAAAAGTTGATGATGCTTGATTTTCATATTGAGAAAATCTTTGTCATAGTCTGACATTGAAGGATGATATTTCTAATGAGACAATATTTTTCAAAATGTGATATTGGACCATGGTTGACCATGGTTGACCAAGATTATAAATGCATGAAATTTATATTAATCTGTAGGATTAATATTATAAACCCTAGTATTAAAACTAGTATTGAAACCAATATTATAAACCCTAATCTTAAACCCAATATTATGAAAAAAAATGTTTCATCAATATTGTTGAGCATATTGAACCAAATTTCATAAATATAATATTACAAATATTATGTTTCTAAACATTATTAATATTACATTAAAGATGTTACTCACAATATATATAATATTAATATTTGAAATAACTTATATTAGTGGTACATAATAAACATTAGTAATATCTCATATTAATATTAATAATATTTATTGTGAAACTATGAACAACAATATTAATATTAATAATTATTAGTTCAATATTTTTTTAAACAATATAACATTATGAATATTATTTTTTTAAACACTATTAATTATATTAATTATATTATTGATAATATTGTTTCCAATATTATTTTTTTATTATTAATGATATATACTAATATTAACATTAATAATTATTAAGTTAATACTTTTTAACATTATGACATTATGAATATTATTTTTCTAAACATTATTAATGCTATATTAATGATATTACTCATAATATTATTTCCAATATTAATTCCTTATTATTATTTTTTTGGTAAGTTAGGTTAAATACATTCATTCAAAATAAAACATTACATATACTACACGCTGAGTTGGTAAGTTGTGCTTATCCAATCCCACTCTTCATTGCTTTCAAAGTAGCGTAGGTATAGGGATGCCTCCTTGGAGGAAACCAACCCTGTAGAACATCAGACATAAAATTAAAAAATGTGTTGTGATACTTGTGAAAGTAAAATTTCTATGATAACAACTCAAATAACATAAAACTAAAAAGAGTTGAGCGATTGCACAGTCATGGTGTTTCTGCATCATCCTAAGTGTCTTGGTCCTCCTCCTTGATACATAAACCGTACTCCTGCGCTATGGCCTCCTCCTCAGCAGTAGGTTGGCATTGAGGCCTAGAAGTAGGTGGACAGAGAATGGGAACGACTGGGTACTCAACATCCAGTACACACATCCAAATTTGCTTCAAGTCCATGATCCATACGTCGGTGTCTTCCCCTAGTGCCTCTTGAACTAGAAGAGGCTCAGTTTTACGGGACATGGGGTGCTCCTGGTGCGCTATGGTGGATTTCTTGGGTCCATTTTTGCCCCTCTGCATGTCCTGAACAGGGGCCTCCTCCTCTTCATCGTGCGCAGGGCTCTAGGAAGCATCCCTAGCATGACTAGCAAAAGAGGAGCCTTCAAAGGATTCCAAATGGTTATCAGGCACTCGTTGGTAGAATCCTATGAACGTGCCTCTTTGGCCGCCTCTAATTGTCCTTTGGCACAGTTACGAAGCCATAGGATAGTGAAGAAAAACAGAGATGGGGGGCTGAGAGGTATGGAGAGTTCACTCTTTGGCGGGGGATTAATACAGGAGCAGAAATGAGAAGTGCGTAGCGTATTTCTATTAGGCAAGGTGGCATGCAGGTGGGGGTTGCACAGTTGGGGGAGCTTGAGGATCAAAGTGCGTGGTTGGGAGAAACTAGTAAGGCGAGGGAAGCTGAAGGGAGGTTCACATTCATGGACATGTGCAGTTGAGAGGGTCCCTAGCAACCTGGCACTAGGGGGTTGTGCAAAGGATGGAACATGCAGGTGGGTTGAAACTGAAGCACAAAGGATAAGACGGCATTGTAAGCTGGAAGGAGAAAAATTTGAATAACACTATGTGGAGTGGCCTTCCCTTTTGTAGACATACGACACAAGCATAGATGTTGTTCATTATTGTGACATGCTTGCAGGTGTACGCTGCAACAATTCTCATGTGGTAGCATGTGCTTCGCGTTATGGAAATGAGTCATAACCATCCAGGAGATCATTCAAATGATTGTAACAGAGAGGTTCCACCCAGGGTTGTTGCTAGCGTTGCGTGTATTTGTAATCCCTTGCCTCTGTCACCTCATGCGAATTATTGTAGGGAGGTGTTTTCACTTCCAGTGAAGGCATGCATTGCAGATCTTCATCAACTTGAACGTGGGAGGGAACGTTTTCATAAGTGCACGTCATGTCACCAACATCCAGGGTTAAAATTCCTTATTATTAATGATATATTATTATTATTATTATTATAAATATTTTTAATAACTAATATTATTATTAGTTCTCATATTAATTAATAATGTGTATTGTTAAAGGAGTCATCTACCAACACAACAAAATAGCCTAGACGACAGTTGTTTGCGGGAATTCTGTAAGAAAAAAAAAAAATCAAGTAGTCGGAGCGTTTGAATCATTTTTTTATGTTGGAAATGGACTGAACACCATCAAAAACCTGTTGAACACCCAAAATCATGAAGTTTAACACCCATAACCCAGATTTTGAAAAAACAAAATTAGAATTTTTCATAATCATAGCAGAATTTCAGGATTATTTTATGGATTTTTTAGACTACATCTTTCTTAAAATATAAATAATAATATATAATAATACTGATATTAATGATGTTATATATATATATATATATATATATATATATATATATATATATAATATTAATTTTATATAATAAACATTAGTAATATCTCATATTAATAATATTCATTATGAAACTATAAACAATAATATATAATAATATTGATATTAACAATTAATATATCAATATTTTTCTTAACAATATGACATTACAAATATTATTTTTTAAAACACTATTACTATTATATTAAGTATATTTGATTGATAATATTGTTTTCAATATTATTTTATTATTATTATTAATATATATTTATATTTATATCTTTAATAACTAATTTAATATTATTAATTCTCATATTATTATTAATAATGTTTATTCTTAAACTATAAAAAATAATATATAATAATAATAATATTAATGATGTTACTTACAATATTGTATTTGTTATTATTAATTATATATATAATCTTAATATTTGAAATAACGAATATTAATGTTACTTGATAAACATTAATAATATGTCATATTAATAATATTTAATATTATTACAAACATTAAATCTAATCAAATCTACTTTACAAACACCATTATAAACAACTCTCACAGATCGCATTTGAGAAGCTCGCACTTGATTTGTTGGGGGAGTTCTCATCGTATATATGGAAATCCAATAAAATTTAAAGTCAGATCGTTCACATCTCAGAAGATCGCATCTTAGAGGCTCGCATCACAGATCGCACCTCACGAGCTCGCATTTTATTTGCTGGGGGATTGTTGTGATTAAATTATCTATGAATTTGTATTTTCTCATCACACTATAGAGGCATCATTGTAAGGATTGCATACGAGAAACTCGCATATGATTTGGTGGTGGATTGTTATACGTTAAGATCGAACTATCTCTGAATTTGTATTTTATCATCACACTACAGTGGCATTGTTGTGAGCTTAGTTGTTATACGGTTTGCCTTCTATTGAGGATCACTTATAAATGAATCATATTGTATATTTGTTTGATTTTTTCTAGGGATCCTAGAGGGACTATTTCTACATATTTGTTCTGTGGGAGTCAGCTGGCCTCCTTAATCATTTTAGAATTTTTTGTGGTATTTACGGTTGAGTAAGGGTTATCTCTGCGGTTGAATAATCACATTGATGTCTGTAGTGATTTGTATCTCGGTGGTTGTTCGTATCTACATTGAGAAAGATACATATCTTCCGAAGACTTAGCCTCCAAGGTGTTGTGACAACCTCGCAATAGTTCTTCTTTAGAGGTGCACACGTTCTCATTTACCCCCCTCGTGTTAATTTTTTTTTAATTACACGATGAATACTTCCCCTCATATTTTAAGCCCCTCTCTAGTAAAGGAAAACCCGGTAAAATTACATTAAATAGTCTCTATGAGAACATTGAGTCTTTAGAAAGACAAAGAGAAGAAAGAGAAAATCATTTTAAACCAGAACTAACGTCAATGCTTGATAACAACCACAAGTCATTAGAAAATAAAATAGTCACACTCGAAATTGAACTCCAAGAAATGAAAGGTAAAATTCAAGAAATAGAACATCGTGAACAAACAATGGTCGAAGAAAATGACACCTTGAAAAGCGAGATAAAAAATCTAAAAGAACAACTACATAATAACTCAGCTCTAAATAACACTAAAAATAACTTAGATAGTAAACCCATGAAAGAGTAAATTAATAAATTAATTGTTCTCGGCCATGAGCGCCACAATCGAGCCTTAAATCTTATATTTATGGGTTGAGAAGAACAAAATAATGAAAACACATTGGAAATGGTTAAAGAAAAATAAAATAAAAAAATCTGAAATTGAAATAACCTATCTCATGGAAGAAATAAGTGTCGAAAAGAAGCTTAAGAATAAGCACAGACTCATCTGTGTCAAATTCAGTTGTCATGAACATAAAATCAATATACTTAGGAAATCCCCAAGCCTAAAAGGAACAAGAATATTTATAAATAAAGATCTCATTCTAGAATACCAAGCTAAAATTAGGAAAGAAGCTGAAAAGTTCAAGGATGCAAGAAAGTTCGGTAGATGGGAAATCATTAGGAATAGGAAATCTATTATTAGATATAAAGTCTCAAGAATGAGTGATAAATAGGGATTTCCATCACTCCAAATCCTCTTTTGGAACTGTCTTCACTTTCCATGTTGTAAAGGTCCTATGTTAAGTTGGACCCTGAGTGATATTAACCTTATTCTCTTAGTTGAAACATGGGAGCCTGATGAATCTAGGGTCCCTCACCTCGACGGTTTCACTCTTTGGTCTAGTTGGAATAAGAAATCCTATCGGAGTAGTTTTGGTGGTATAGCCTTCTATATAAAGAACGCTTTTCCTCTCACATCGGACTTCATAAAATCAACCCCTTCAATTAATACATCTACATCTAAATATAAGATTCTACCACCAATAGGATCTTTATTGCAATCTATTATTTCACTCCTATAAACTCTACATCCTATAATAAGAACAACTTAGATAAGAATTGTCCTATCAATTCTTTAGAAAAAGACATCTTGAACCTGAGAAATGATGGTAATATCCTTTTACTGGGAGACTTTAATGGTAGAATTGCTACTAACTGATCCATTACATTAATAAACAACTCTAACCTCAACCCCTTGTGGCTTGATGAAGATAGTAACCTAGCTAATAAATTCAAGAGAAAATATGAAGACATTATCGAGAAAATATTAGGCACTGAGCTCCTAAAAATTTGTAGTTCCTATGACCTAATTATTTGTAATCGTATTAACAAGTGGCCCCTCTCTAGTTAGATGACATGTTTCCATGCACTGGGTAGCAGTGTTCTGGATTATGAAATTTCTAACATTTTCGTCCTGAACTATATTACAAAATTTGAGATTCTTAATGCATTTGAGCCTGACTCTCACCATAGACATCTCTCTATATCCCTCCATCTTGCTATGCATACCACCCACATGTAGGAGACCAATAAAATAAAAATACACATTCACTTCAATAGAAGTAAAAACAACCTCTTCTTAAGGGATTTAGAGAGGGATTTAGGACCCATAAATTATAATAATAACATTGATAAAAATTATTACCATTTCGCTACTATCATTTACAACACCATTAGCAAGTTTCCTAATGAGACTTCGTTTAAGCAACCTAATAGAACTTCCAATCCATGGTATGAGAAATATTGCAACAATTCTGAGAAAGTGATCAAAGCCTCTCCTAATGAATTCATTAAGCTGCAGAATATCAATATATACAAAAATATCATCAAGAGGAAGAAAATATCATATATTAATAAAATACAATATTAACTTCTCCACCTTTATAAATTCGCCCCCAAAACATTTTGGTGGAATTTTCTTCTCCATAAAACCAAAGATAACCATTCTACCCCCTTAGAAAATTCGGACCAATACCTTAAGAAGTTGTATGACTCTCCGGACACTATGGGAACCACCTTAATTTCTCCAATTATGGAGGATGTATTCTCTCTTGACGACATTGATTCTGCTATTAATAAGCTCGTTGATGGGAAAGCTAAATATATTGAAGGATACCAGGGTGAGATCCTTAAAATGGGAAGATATATCCTCATTCCTCATCTCCACAAGCTTCTTAATTTGGTTGTAATGCATGGCTTCCCTCAACTTTGGATGCAAAGCCTTGTTTTACCTATATTTAAAAATGGGGACAAGATTTTTCCATCTAACTAGAGGACCATTATGGTTAGACATATCCTGTCCAAGATTTATGGGCTCATTTTGGAGAAGAAGCTTAGCCTTTGGCTTGAAATCTAGGGAGAAATAACTAAACGGAAAGTTGGTTTTAGGAGAAATCACTCGACTATTGACCATCTTGTCAATATTAGAATCATTGTGAAGGAATGTCTCCATAGGAAAGCCGACCTCTTCTATTTCTTTGTGGACTTTAAAAATCTTTTGACAATGTTCCTCGAGATAAACTTTGGGAGAGACTTAAGGAGATCATGGTCCCTCCTGAGTTGAGGATTGTTGTGATCCGTCTCTACGAGACCATAACTGCCAATACTAAGACCAATTAGGGGTGGTCTAAAGAAATTAAATGCAATATTGGAGTTAAGCAAGGGTGTCCCCTATCCCGTACCCTTTTTGGCATATACATCAATAAGCTAGAGGATTGTATGTAATTTGCGGGCTGTAAGGGCATCGAGCTTGCTAGTGTTGTCATTACTCTTCTCCTCTATGACAATGATATCATTTTTCTTGAAAAAATCCATGATGACCTTTAAAAATAGCTTGAGATTCTTTGTGACTACTTTTGCAACATGGATATGATAGTTAATACCGACAAGATTAAAGTCATGATCATTAAATCCAAAAATATCACCTGTGGTAGTTTCCTGTATAATAACCAATGCTTAGAGAAGGTTTATTCTTATAATTATTTGGGAATTGACTTCCCTCATCATCTCAATTATAATTATAGCATCGAGCAAAGTATTATTGGGGACTGGAAAGCTTAGTATGGGTTTGAAAACAATTGTAAGTCAGTCGATCTTTACATTTGGAGTAAAAATAGGTTCCTCTTTGAGACCCTTGTGACCCCTATTGTCTTACACAGATGTGAATTTTGGGGTTATAATATATCCCCAGAGTCATGGAGGAAGATTGAAATGATTTAAAAGAAATTTAGAACCTACAACCTTAAGATAAAGGGAAATACTCCATTTCCTATCCTCTTGATCGAATCTGGTTTGTTCCCCATTGAACGTATGACTATGTTTAGAAATTTGATGTATAATAAGAAGCTTGAAAACATGGAATCTAAAACGATCCCTAAATTTTCTTCTAGCTATAGTCAAAACCCTCACCTTTGCCTCAAGCACGGGTGGCATAACGATGCCCAATCCTGGCTCGACCATTGGGAAATTAAGGAGGAGTTCAATATGGGAAGGAAAGATAGTATCAAAAATACTATTACCTCCAAGTTTAAGAAAAACCTATGGGAGGATGAGGAGATGGAGGGTAAAAGGAAGTGATCAACCCCACCCTTGATAATCAAAATTATCTCTCTGTATTGTCTAGTAATAAGAAAAAAATGTACATCGCTAAGATAAGAACTAATTCCCATGGCTTCCGAGTGAGACCGGATAGTGGTCTATTCCCAAGACCCCTTGGAATGATAGAAATCGTCAGATTTGCAATTCTAAGTGGGTGGAAGATGAAAATCACTTCCTTCTAGACTTCCTGACTCTTACTCACATTCACTCTAAATTCCCTACCATCTGTGACACTTCCAATCTTCTCGACCAATTAATCCAGCACGCCTATAGCAATCTTGTAGCACTTATTTCCCTTCTCTTTGACGGTAGAAACAAGATTTAAAAAAATCAAACTTAGATTCCTTATCCACTCTTAAGGTCTGATAGACCGCATTAGTCTTAAGGAACAATAACCATCATCATCACCACTATTAATTGTTATTAAATTAATATTTTTTAAGATTATGACACTATAAATATTATTTTTTAAACATTATTAATACTATATTAATGATATTACTCATAATATTATTCCAATCTTGATGAGGTATTATAAATAGTATATATTTTTACTATAAATATTTTTAATAACTACTATTAATATTATTAATTCTCATATTAATATTAATAATGTTTATTCTTAAACTATAAATAATAATATATTATAATACTAATAGTCATATATTAATATTTAATAATATCACTATTAATATATATATTTTTTAAATTTAAAAACTACAGATGAGTGGGAGTATATATATATATATATATATATATAAACCGAGTTAAAAAAATAAAATAAGTCATGCGAGATTGTGAAGAGGGAAAAAATGATGTATTTAAAATTTTAAAATAAACCAACTGTTTATATATATTTAATGTAATATTCTATATCATTTTAACTAAATTATAACTTAATATTATATAAATTATGTGAGAATTTAAGATAAAAAAATATATATATTATATTGAAATTTTAAATTTTAAATCTAAAAGGGTTATTATAAAACTATGATTTTCATATTAATATTTTGGTAGTTTGATAAAAATGCAATCAAGGCAATGAATAGATGACATATGTTTGGTTCATTAAGACTTTAGAAACTCATAGTTTTAAAAATGTAATGCACGTGAATGTATCATTTCAATGTAGTCATGTTTCAACAATGTAAGTTTTAACATTTTTTATTTTTAATTCCATATCTCTTATCTTCATAGTTGGGACAAATAACTTTTATATTAAAAGTTTAATATTTTTTTTGTAAAACAATCACTTAAATAAGTTTAAACATATCATTTAGATATGCAAGAAAATGAATATTGTGAATTTCATCCATTGATGTATATCATGATATTTTTTTATTATTGTTAATATGAGAAACAAAACTCTTTTGGTATGAGTTTTTTATTCATTTTGTATGTCTTTTCCATTGTAAAATCTTAAATTATCGTTCTCCCGATAATTCCACCTCCATGTTAATCAATATGCAACCAAACTCAAGCCGTATATAAAATGAACCACAATGTCTCATTCAACCAAACTCAACCCTTATATAAAATGAAACACAATACACTCGAGCCCAATATAAAACGAAACACAATATCTCATGCAACCAAACTCAACCCTTATATAAAATGAAACACAATATCTAATGATTTCATTATTGTTAGTGTCAAAAATAAAAGTGAAGTGATAATTCTCCCTGTCATTCACTGTGTTGATAAAAAAATCAAACCGAATCTATCATGACCGCCTCATGATGAGTGTTCATATAATAAAATATGAGGCCGAACGAGAGCAATGCGCGTAACCGACAAAACAATCAATTCGACAATTGCATTGGCTGCATGTAAACCGTCCAAAACAAAAGCAAATCCACATCAAATAAATTCCAATATACTGACAGCGAAAATGGAGGAAAGATTCAACTGAAAGTGGTAGACGAACAAAGGAGAATCATTGACATATATGTCGTATACAGGAACAACAATTGCATATTCTATTCTATTCTTTCCGTGTGGGAGTAGGAGACAATATTAAATCATTTGTTTTCTTCACTTGAGAGGAAAGCCGGTGAATATTGAAAAAAATGAAACGCACTCTCAACGGTAGGAATGAAATGGGTCGTTACTACGAGAGCCAATCAACAACTTTAGAATTGTTTCCGGGACTAGGTCAAAATTATGGGTATAAATAAGAAGATGCACTCTGGTATACTCACACCTGAAAAGGAATCAAGTCACCTCCTCTCTGAGAGACATTTCTTTCTTCTTCATTCCCTCGTTGGGGAAATCAATTTCACGTTTCCTTAACAAAGAAATGATGAACTACCCTGTACGTTTGGGGGTTGGTATTTTAGGTCTCTGAAAACTACCATTTTCTTGAGCATAAGCTTTTTCTCAGTCTGTTATAAATATATATATATAGGAATATATGACTTCATTTTAGCATCTTAGTTGGTCTCTTGTCCTATAGATAAACTAAATGTTAATTATGTCAACTGATTTATCTGACATGACGTTACAGGAAGTTCCTTTGCTTTGCTTATGTATGGTGGATCAATGTAAGTATAAGATGTTTCCATTGAGGATATTCTCATGTATCAAGAAACTGAATATAATGTATAACCCAAGAAACTCAAAGTTAAGGAAAATTTCGCTGCCGAGTATAGTGTATAACGTAAAAATTGTGTTTTGTAATATTCGTGAACAGTACTACGTTCAAGAGGGTTATAGAAAACAGGAGCACGGAGAGTTTCTCAGGCTTCCCCTATGCAATAGCCCTCTTCAACTGTCTTGTCTACACTTGGTATGGATCGCCGCTAATCAGCAATGGGTGGGATAACGTGGTTGTTATGGTTGTCAACGCCACTGGCCTTCTTATGCAGTGCTGCTTCGTTTGCATCTATCTCACTTTTGCTCCACCAAAAATCAAAGTATTATGTCATCATATTTTCTCTCTAGATATTATTATTTGAAGTCCTTTAAATATTTCAATTAATGGCTTGTTGTCAATAGAATATGATCTCGTTGAGGCATTCGGCAGTGGGAACTGTGTTTATATATATGTATGTATATTCTGTTTGCAGAGAAATATGGGAATGATGGTTGGTGGTTTGTTGGTGCTGTTTGGCACTATTGTGATATCTTCTCTTTCCGTTGTCCATGATCACAAGCATAAGAAGGTCCTTGTAGGAGCTGCAGGAATGGTGGCCACTGTTATTCTTGACATTTCTCCTCTATCTGTAATTGTAAGCAAGCTGTTTTACTGTATTAGCTTCTTAAAAAGTTCCGACATTGTTATAGCATGAAAGATTTGAAGTATTAGGAAAAAGATTAAACCCTTAATTTTACTTCTATAGATCATACTTAAAAACTTGTAATCTAATTAAATTTAAATCAAATCCTCATTAAACAGTAATTTTGTTGATGTTTATTTGGTTTTGGATAGACTGTTCTGCTATACTATGTTAATGTATTTTTTGATGTGAAGTTAATTTTCAATTTTCGATCTACTTTGATCAAGGTGATATATTAAATTCATCACCACTCACGCTAATGAGAGTAATGTATTACACATGATGAAAGTATAATTTCACTAAGCCTTTTATATATAGATGATGTTTGTTCTTAATATTTACATAGTCCGTTTGATTATACATTCAGGGACTGGTAATTAAGACCAAGAGCGTGGAATTCATGCCCGGGTTCTATTTCTCCTTGTTCACTTTTCTCGGAAGTTTGTTGTGGATGGTGTATGGTGCTATCAGCCGGGACATGATCATCATGGTAATATAGTTATAATAATAAATGGCTCTTACAACTTCTTGCAAGAATTAGAGTGTCAAGATTGTATATGACCGAACGCTATGGATACATAAAGTTACAAAAGCTCAGGAGGATTAACATGTTTTATTTCGCACGTTATTCGTATTTTGTAGGCACCGAACTTTGTTGGAGTGCCACTAGGGTTTGCTCAGATTGTTTTATATTGTGTTTATCGCCCCAAAAAGAGCTCGGTTGTGAAAGCTGAAAAGGTGGATGCAGTCAAGGAAATGGAATCGATCAAACAGAAGGACGAGGAAGAGATAAAAGAGTATGTTGAAGATATTAGAATCCAAGTGAATGATTGAATTGAAGCAAGCGGACCCTATCTGTGTTGCTCTCATGTTTGATCAAAGATACTCGGATTTCGACGTCAGAATCCCGATATCTTTGATTGACAGTGTCTGTTATCAGTGAAAAATCGGTTTGATATGTTTGTTTGTGTAACAATCTTTCGTACAGATGAGCATTATTTTATCAGAGTCACGATATCTTTACGATATCTTTGTTGCTGTAACATTCTTTTCTAAATATCAGCCCAGATAAATATACGTTCAGAGTCTGCATTTTATCAGTCATGATATCTTTATTTGTGGAACACTGATATAGAGTCACTTCTACGATCTTTACAATATTGGTTAAAATAATACACTTTTCCTGACATATAATCGTCTCCATAAAATTTAACTTGAATAATCACACTTGTGACATAAAAGTAGGATGCTCGTCTAATTTTCGAAAACCTAAAAATATATAAGCATGTTTAATAACTTATTTACTGACATGTGAAACAATTTCATTTTTATTTTCTAACATAAATTATAAATGGGTGTATATTATTTTTTATAATTATATTTTAAAAAATATTATAGTTTAATTTTTAATTTGTTAATATTAAAATAGTTCTTATTAATTAATATTTATAAATAATTTTAATTTATTATTTATATTTATAGATATATTTTAATTTTGATATAAGAAAATTTCCAAAACTTGTATGACTACTATTGAAAATATTTGTAAATAACATTAATATATCATTTATATTTATAAATAATTTAAATTTTTATAATATTTTAAATGTATTGTATTAATTTTTCAAAATGACACTATAATTTACATGAAGAATCTTAACTAAAAAGAATATGAGCCATGAAAACAGTTTTCACTTGTAGTTTTTTTTCTCCCTAGTTTAATTTGAATGGAGGACAAGTTTCGAATAGGTGGTTTTCACTTTTGAGATGTATAAGATTTATGTATCGGATATATGAAAATTAAGTAGGTAATTTTGATTTGTGAACAGTATGGAGATGCCAAAATTTAATTTTGACTTTAAGAGGTATAAAAATGTAAAATTAGAAGATTCTCACACAAGTATTTTTGTTTCACATTGAAAATTACAATTAAAAAAAATCAAAAACTTTCATGTAGCAAGTTATTGCAAATCCCTCGAAGTACTCAGTAGACTATTCATTGCTTCTAATGACACATCATTCGAGGCTTATATGGAGAAGGCATATTATCCCAAGTATTAGGAACGAAGGACGGACATTGATATTATCCCAACAATTAGTGCCTATTTGGCTAGTTTTTTTATTAAGTTTTAATTGCATAATGCTCTTTCTTGTCTATGAATTAAGAAGGTTGGAAACTACATAGGTATAGTTCATTCGTTATACCTATACATAGGTAGTATGAAATTCAAAAATATTCTTTATATTTACGCGCTAAAAAAATAATTGTAGTTTAAAAAAGAAAAAAACTATTTAAAATCTAAATCTGATTTCAATATTTAAGAATTAGAATTTATCATAAAAGAAAACATCATAATTAGAATTATTAAAATAAAATTTTGGGATAAATTTACAGTACAAAATTATCTAAATCCATTATATTAAATGAAAATCATTTAAAATTATTCCAATTCACTATATTAAATGAAAATCATTTAAAACTAATTTAAACATGATGATTTTGCATAACCTTATAACTAACTTCAACATAATGAATTTTTATAATTTCAACATAGTGATTTTTTTTTTTTTTAATAAAATGTAGAACACTCTACATTTTCAATACACTTCAAGCATTATATAGCATACAAGGTTTTAGGTAAGTTAGAACCATACTCTAAGAAATAGAAACTAATTCCTATCCTACGGTTTCGTGAACTAACTCTCACAAATTAAGGATTCTGCATTATCTTTTAACACTCCCCCTTAATGGAGAAGGGGTTCACAAATATACCTAACATCTCTCTAAACATTTCAAACTTAATTTTTCCAAGAGGCTTAGTGAAAATGTCAACAACATTATCACAAGTTTTACAATATACAAGATGGATTTATTTTGATTGAACTTTCTCCCTGACAAAGTGGAATTGTGTATCAATGTGTTTAGTGTTCTTGTGAAACATCGAATTATTAGCAAGTTTGATTGAGCTCTGGTTGTCGCATCTTTATGTTCTTCCCCAACATCCTGGAGAATTCTCCACAACTAAACTACCTCACATGTTCCTGCGCACATAGCTTGATACTCTGCTTCCGCTGAAGACAAGGAAATGGTATTTTGTTTCTTACTGCTCCATGTAATCACCCTGGATCCAATGTTGAATGCATAGCCTATTATGGATCTTTGGTCATCTACATTTCCAGCCCAGTTGCAATCTGTAAACCCTGTCAATCTAACATCAAAAGGATCAGTATAAATAATACCATAATCTTCAGTTCCTTGTAGATATCTTAAAACACCTGTTGCTGCAATCCAGTCACTCTCAAGTGGTTTGGACATAAATTTACTTAGCACACTAACTGCATAAACCAAATCTGGTCTAGTAGTGGTTAAGTAGATTAAACTCTCAACCAATTGTCGATAAAGTGTCGCATCTGCCTCTTTAGATCCATCCTCACACTGAAGTTTAATGTTCTATTGTAATGGTACTGCTATAGCCTTACACTGATCCATCCTAAATTTTTCTTGTAGGCCTTTGACATACTTACGCAGGGACATAAAATTTTGTCCCTAAATCTCTCCAGATCTCAAGACCCAAACAGTATCTTAGTTCACCAAGGTCTTTCATTTCGAACATTTGTGACATTTTTTGCTTGATTTCTTTGATTAGATCAACAACATCACCCATAATAATTATATCATCTACATACAAAGAAATCAACACTATACGCCCCTTTCAGTCAATAACTTATTTTTGTGAATACCCCTTTGCTACCAATCTAGCTTTTAATTTATCTATGGTTCCATCTTCATTAATCTTGGGTTTATACAACCATTTACAACCTATGGTTTGTTTCCCTTCGCGAAGTTCAACCAGCTCCTAAGTGTTATTTTTGAGAATAGATTCATATTCTTGTTCCATATATTTTTTCCATTCACTACATTGATTTTCTTCTCTATAAATAGAAGGTTCAGCAACATTCATCGTACTTGTTATAAAGACATTCTCCCTATATCTAGCATGAAATTGAATTTTCCTACTTGATCTCCTGAGCGTTGGTGTAGCTTCCAACTCATTCTGAATTTCCTTTGATGGACTCGACTTGATTGCTGTATCTGAATTCTCTGCTTTTGCCTTTTTCTGTTGATCATGGTTGTTACCTGTTTCTTCACTTCCTTCCACCAAGAACGGAATATCTCATTCCTCATTGTGCTTTTCAGATTCATCATGAACCTTCTCAAGGAACATGACATCTCTAATAACAAAAATCTTGTGAGTAGAGGGATTAAATAATCAATAAGCTTCAAATTGTGAAAAATACCCTACAAAGGTACAACTGATGGCTTTTGAATATAGTTTTCTTCTGTCTTCCTTTGGAATGTGGGCAAATGATTTAGACCCAAATACTCTGAAATGTTTTACTGTAGGCTTGAATCCATATAATGCTTCAAAAGGAGTTTTAAACTCGAGACTTCTTGTAGGACTCCTTTTTTTCAAATAAACTACAGTATTTAGTGCTTCAGCCCTAAAAACCATTTGAAAGACCCGTACCTTTCAACATGCTCCTAGCACACTCCACCAATTTTTTGTTCTTTCTTTCGACTACTCCATTTTGCTACGGAGTATGGGGTACTGTGAATTGTTGTAATATTCCATGGTCTTTACAATGCTTGGTAAATTCCTCCTTCATGTATTCTCCCCCTTGATTGGAGTGGAGAATATTTATGTGCTTCCCTGTTTGATTTTCAATCATATATCTGAACTGCTTAAAGTATTCAAATGTGTGACTTTTCTTACTCATAAAATATACCCAAGAAAACTTTGTGCAGTCATCAACAAACAGTAGAAAATATAGTGCACCTCCTAATGACTTTGTTTGCATGTTTCCACATAGGTCTGTGTGCACTAATTCAAGTATGTCTCTCTTTTTCCTTTCTACTCGAATAGGGAATTCTTCTCTATGCATCTTTCCTAATGCACAAGCATCACAATCATTATGCACTTGTTTTAATATAGGAAGATCTGTTACCATTTCCTTTTTCTGAAGTAACAACAAATCGTTGTAGTTGATAAGAGCAAGTCTCTGGTGCCATAGCTCTTATGTAGTCAAACTCGACGTTGTCAAAGCTCGATCTGGTGTTGTTCTCCCATCCAATTTGTATAGACCTCCTGTTCAAATTCCTGAAGCAATAGTCTTCATGCCATCCAACAGAACTTTAATATAACAGTTAGATTTAAAAAATTCTACTTGAGATACTGATCTATAATCATGGATACAGAAATCAGATTCTTTGTCACTCCGGGTACATACATTACATTATGAATATATCTGACATTACCATTAGGTAAAATAATAGAAATTTCCCTGCACCCTTTAATTTGATGACTTCTATCATCACCAAGGTATATTTGTGCTTCGTTGTTGATTTCTTTAAAATCTTCGAACCATTGTATGTTCCCTGTCATATGTGTGGATGCTCCCAAATCTACATACTAGATGTTTGCATTAACATTCTCATCAAAGTCTTCCATGAATAATCTGAAGTCCTGAACATGGTCATCATTTGCAAAATGACCTTCATGTCTTTTATGCCTCTGTTGTTCTTCATGAAATTTCTTCTTCGCGCTCTCGGC
>JAXQQM020065236.1:0-63912 GCA_034641835.2 Pinus albicaulis
TTGTTTTCCTTTTCTAATAAAACTTTCTATCATAAACTTATAGAAATCCCTTAGAAATAACATTAAGAAACACTTAAGTTTATGATAGATTACAATAAAATTGCTCTTTAAACAAAATAGCGCATCCATAGCAAAATGGTATATATCTTTTATAAAACTGAAAATGCGATTTTGCGCTTTTGCGATAATGCGATCCCAAAAGCTTATACAATAAACGTATTGGTCGCAGATCACATAGCGCAAAAAACAGAAGTGATTAATGAATACCTTTTGCGCTATTTTCAATTTTGCGCTTTTGCGAGATTTGCGATGTGCACTTTTGCGCTATTGCGCAATTTCCGCTTTTTCGCTATTTTACATAACTGTGATGGATTCATTTTGCGATATTGCGATATTGCGACATTATGATATTGTGATATTGCGCAGCAAATCGCAGATCGCAATGTCGCAGATTCATGTAGGCGCGTTTTCCAAAGGAAATCTTACCATATATCAAATCTGTTATGCGCTTTAATGATTAAATTAAATGATTGGATTGACAATTAATGGTAAATAAGATTGTGTTTGGATTGAAAGTCGTTTCACGATTAAAATATTATATTTCATCCGCTTTCACATTGAAAACAGTCTCATCACCTTTCTTATGCCATTACTCTCATTTACTCGTAAAACACAGGCACGAAGGAGCAAACGTCTATACAAATCTTTCACTAAACACTATGGGTAAGAAGGAGAAGAGCTCGAGTTCTGTAAACAAAGAAATGGCTTCGCTGTATGCAGACACCTCTTGTAATAAGGATGCGGGTATATCCACTTGGGAAGGAATGTATAATCTGTTAGAAGAAGAAAACCCTGTGGTGATGAAAGTTGTAGCTACAGCAGGTTCTAGTAATACGTCTGAAGCAACCCTCAAAGAACTGGCTTGTTCATTTCTGCATAGGATAGCGGCAAGGCCAAGAATTATCCCATATACAGACATGGTGAGATGGGTGCTGGACAGCACTGATATTTTAGACAGACAATTCAGAACTCCAGCTCAAGAGCTAATCGGGTCATTCACCACGGAAGATCTGAGATTAATGTATAAGTTGCCAGAACCTCATGCGCCTTATAATAAGCAATTTATGGAAGAATTTGCCAGAGAACATGTGAATTTATCAGAATGCACACAGGAATGGACCAAAAGAGATGAACCATTGAAGAAAATCAAACACGAGTGGACAGTACCAAAAAAGGATGTTTTAGACGTTGTTCACAAGTTCAAATATCCAAGTGGGAAAATTGACACAATTTCTACCACAAGATAAGGTATGTATGTTTGCCAAAATTAGCCTCTATAGAGCTTTTAGAAGTTACTAAAGAAGCTGTTGGAGGTCAGGAGTTCTCAGAGAAACATAAAGCTCTTCTTGAGAAAAGTCAGGAGTCGAAGAGACTTGAAATAACTATAAGAAAAAATGAGGAAACATAGGCCAAATTCAAGGCACTTAATGCTGAGCAAGGAAAAAGATGTGGAGCGTGTTCGGTGCAGAGAAAAACTACTGCGGAAGGACAAATCGATAAAAAGAAACTACTTTGGCTAAAAAGTATGATATGAGAAAATGATGAAGCAAAATCAAGATGAAATTGCAAAATTGATAACAGAGCAAAAGGCAGAAAAGGCAGCAGAGGAGGCGGCTACAGCGGCAAAAATTCTTACTGATTGTGTAAATGACAATTTACACAAAGCTAATTTGATTCCTAAAACTGTTCCGGGATATCTCCCACAGGAAAATCAACTGCAAACAGAATGGAGGCAAAAGGAAGAAGAAAGAGCAAAATCTATCCAAGGGCTGACAAGATTAAATTGGGACTCATACTGGATGTACTTGGTGAAGCCACACAGTCAGCACAGTGCACTTAATTGTATCATCAATGCTACAGAGAAGATTTCTCCTACGCTTTCCGACTATGTCTTTTCAGGAGAGTTGAATTCTGAATTCGGTCAACCGCATCTTCTCAAAACTATGCTAGACGCCTGCAAGTTTAAAGATCAAGTTCATAGATAGTTAGATTTAGTTTTAATTTTACTATATTTTAGCCTAGAAAAAGGATGGTCATTGAACCGAATCCTTAATTTTTGTAATAGACTATTTTTAGATTTAGCTAGGTAGTATTTAGTATTTAAACCCTTCTCATGCATTTAGAGAGGGGTCCTGGATCTTAATATTTTTGACTTGGAGATTGCATTTCTGTACTCCATTGTCTTATATATTTTTAAAAAGGATCATATCTGGTGATTTTCATGCGGAATTATCTTTGAAGTGTTGCATTTCTGTACCTTGGAATTTGATTTTGCATCAGAGTTACTGGATTAGAATATTACATTGCATTTGAAAGTCTTCGAGATGAATGAGGTATTTCTATCCTTTCACTGTTGATTTCTTTTGTCTTATGATATTTGTTTTAAAATTGCTATCATTTGTATATATATTTGTTTTCACAACGCTTCCTTTTATATATCATTTCTGAGTATAATTGAAACGTCATCTTTCATAAGTATATATAGATGGTATACAATGATGAATACAATATGCTAATACAACTCTGTTTAATTTCTTAAACAGAGTTATCTTTATTTGTTTCTGCATATTTCAATTTAAATAATAATACATTTTCATGGCTATTGTTAAATTGGAACAATCTTAAGTTGTATTCACATATAATTACCCAGGTTAGTGTTAGAATTTCTTTATCAGTATTTAGTTTAAATTAGATATTTTTATTTTAGTTAATTTAGTCCCATTTCCACCCATCTAAACCAATCCATTTAGTTTAAGGAAATTGGTCCTTTAAATCCAGTCGGAGCCACCATACCAAACGGAAAAGGAGCTGTCCTAAGGTCCCGACCGGGTGGTTTTCCCCAATGTTTGAAGCAGAGATTTTCTAGGCTTCAACATTTTTGGCGCTAGAAGGAGGGCCTGAGCTATGAATGGCAAGTAAATCTTTATCCACAGGCCATTCTGAGAGCAAAACACCCTCATTAACTTCTTCAATTTCTTCTGAAATTCAAAATCCTAGAGAAGAAATTGCAGAGAATATTCAGACACCCACTACCAAAATCTCAAAACATTCAGACAATCAAAATCCTGAGTCTCCTGAAGTTCAAGATTTAATTCATAAATTGAAAGGATTCTCATTATCTCTAGAAGAGTCTGAAATATCTGAAGGTAGTGTAACTTCAAAATTTGTTTCTTCGAAACCTCTTACTAGGCTTCAAAGTGAAACACTTGGTATTTCTCCGAAAGAATTCCCTTTACCTAGTAGAGTCAAGACAAGAAAAATTCAATCGGAATCAGTAAGTGATATAAGTTCAACATCTAATATTCAAATACCTGTTTCCGAAATCCCTTCTCAACAAAGTACAGTTGTTTCCACATCATCTCCTCAAACATCTTCTTCTCAATCATCATTAATCTCAACATCATCTATTCCAACAACTTCTATTCAAACACCACCAGTTTCTACTATCCCTCCAATAGTTGTTCCAATAATGGCACAGAGACCATGGTCTACTCCAGGAGCAGTCAACATGGCTACACCTTTACATGATTTACCAGACAATCCTGGAAAATGGCTTCCAAAGTTTAGCCCAGATCTTAACATTCAAGCTGAAGAACATATCAATAACTTTATGCTGGCTATTAATTTGAATGGAGTCATACATGAAGATGGTGTAGTTAGACTATTCCCTTATACTCTGCAGGGAGTAGCAGGATCATGGTACTTTTCATTACCATCAGGATCCATAACAAGTTGGGATATTTTTGCAGATCATTTTTTAACCAAATTTGGAGATGACCGATCAATTGCAACTTTACTCAATGACCTCTCAAATTTGAAGATAGAACCCAAGGAACCCATTAAAGAATTCAATGCTAGGTTCAACAAACTCTTGAATAAAATTCACACAGATTCACAGCCCAGTGAACAAGTCAGAATTGAATGGTACATAACTGCCTTACCCTCAAACATAGCAATTTTCGTGGACAGAGCTGCAAAGCCTACATTAGCTGAGAATATGAAAGAAGCTATTGCAGTGGAAAAACGAATTACTTCTCTGGAAAAGAAAAATGCTATCGAGGAAAGGAAATCAAAGAAAGTCAGCTTCAAAGATGATTTAAAGAAAAAGGCCAAAGATCCATACGACATGGAAGGATTACAGAAAGTTCTTAAAACCATGTCAAATGAAATGGTTGAAATTAAAAAACAAGTGGCTGAAACTTCTACCAAGAAACCATTCCGAAATTTCAGAAGAAACCAAGTTGAATCTAAACCTCCTAATGCAATCTCTAATGCAGAATCAGAGGAAGAGGAAGAAGAAGAAGATACATCTCTAGTATCAGATGAAGAAAATGAAAATGAAGAAATAGCTGAATTGAATGGAATCTGGGATTTTATTCTCCCTAATTCTGATAGTGAAGAAGTTATGCCTGTAAGTACTAGGAGTAAATCTACAGCGGAACCAGTCCAAACAGTTCCTAAAAAGAAAATTACAACTCCAAGTACCAAAGACAAATCCCCCGTAAAGAAAACTTCTCCATTACCTACTCAAAATCAGCCATCCTCTTCTAATCCTCCTACATCAACAGCAAAGACTTTAGTAGTGTCAGATCCTATGGAATACAACATTGTCGAGGACATGAAAAATATCAAAGCTAACATTTCCTTACATGAACTCAGCAAACTTAAACACCAGCAAAAGTTGCTATTGAAAGAATTGAACGCTACACCAATTGCTCCTTTACCAAGCAGTGTAGTTGCAAAAGCATCGAGAGGAACTGGTAAGCCACCACATAAGGTAGATGCTACTGATACTGTGCTCATTGGAAAAAAGTCAAATTCTCAAACTCCTCCTTTTCTTCTAACTTATGAGATGTACAATAAAAATTTGCACAATTGTTTGATTGATTCTGGAGCTTCCTCCAATATAATACCTACTTTTGTCTGTGCCAAATTGAATATTGAACCACAGAAATCAGCAGTTCATATCGTTCAATTGGATCGCTCTAAAGTCCAAGTTGTAGGAGAAATCAATTCAGTTACTATCAGATTAACCTCTGACCCTAGGATTGTCCAAAGAATTGATATTTTGATTGCTGATATTCCTGAATTCTATGGATTAATCTTGAGCAGGGACTGGTCTGCGAAACTTAATGGTTATATCTCAACTGATTATTCGCATATGTGGCTTCCCTACAAAGGGAAACCAAATCAAATTAAAATTGAACGAGAAAAACATATGACGCACACTGTCACTGAATTCGAACAACCTAATGAGCCTGTGGCATTCAACAACAATATTCTTGGAGGTTATTCTGCTGAATCGTTTCTTGGAAACTTCGAAGCTCCTCAATCACCTTTTTCTGTAAATACTTTTGTTTCTCAGATAGAAAATTTTTCACAAACTGATTCTTCCAGAATTGTAAATATTTCTGATGTAATTGTAGATAAGCCAATAAACAAATCTTTATTTTGGTCGTTATATTTTGATGGATCAAAGTCTAGTGATGGAGCTGGAGCTGGATGTATTTTAATTGATCCATATGGAGAGAAAACCATGCTGTCATGTAGGTTAGAATTTGAGTGTACTAATAATACCGCAGAATATGAAGCCTTGGTTCAAGGACTTTATAAAGCTATAGGGTTAGATGTTAAATACTTGAAAATCTTTGGTGATTCCGATATTGTCATAAAACAAGTTAGGAATACTATTCATTGCCTTTCAAGACATCTTAAACACTATCAAACCCTAGTACAAGATCTCACCACTCATTTTTTAGCATTTAATATTTCTCCTATTCCTAGAAATCAAAATACATCAGCTGACTTGTTAGCTAATGTTGCATCTAAACTCCTACCTGCTGAAGATTGCAGTCCTGATAGGTTTTCTGCATAATTGATTTTTCGTCCATCTATCCCAGATAATGTTACAAATTGGAGAGTATTCTATCATGATCAAGATATTCTAAATTTCATGACTTCAGAGAAATCATATGATGAGCAAGTTATTGACGAAGATGATCATGATTTACAAATTGCTTCAAAAGGTAATGAAAATCCCATTCCAAACTCTTTTGTTAAATTAGAGGATTTATATGACATTAAAGACAGATTCAAGAAAGTCACTAATGCTAAACTTCAAAGTTCTACTTTGAAGTTTGAATTAGTAAATCTTGGTTCTAATTCTAAACCTCAAAACGTTAACTTAGGACTCAATTTAACACCAGAGGAAAGGAATGCATTCATTAAACTTCTGAACAAGTATAAAAACGTTTTTGCTTGGAATTATGATGATTTAAAAACGTATGATACTTCGATTATTCAACATACAATTCCAATGCTTCCTGATATTAAACCTGTTCAACAGAAGTTGAGAAAGATCCATCCAAATCTCGAAAGTCAAATCAAATCGGAACTTAATAAACTTTTAAAAGCCAAAATCATTTTTCCAGTCAGGCACTCTAATTGGGTTTCCAATATGGTACCTGTAAGGAAGAAGAATGGTGATATAAGAATCTGTATTGATTTCAGAAATTTAAATAAGGCATGTTTAAAAGACAATTTCCCATTGCCAACCATGGAACAGATACTTCAAAAGGTAGCTGGTTCTGAACTTATGTCTTTTCTCGATGGATTTTCGGGCTATAATCAAGTTTTAGTTCATCCGGATGACAGATTGAAAACAACTTTCAGAACAAAATGGGGAACTTATGCTTATCAGAAAATGCCTTTTGGTCTAATAAATGCAGGAGAAACTTTTCAAAGAGCCATGGACATAGCATTTAAAGGTCTGATCAATAAATCAATTGTTGTTTATCTTGATGACATAACAGTGTTTTAAAAAAAAAGAGCCAATCATCTACATGATTTAAAGCAAATATTTGAAAGATGTAGAAGGTTTGATATTTCCTTAAATCCAAAGAAATCTTTCTTTGCTTTGGATGAAGGAAAACTCTTAGGATTTGTTGTGTCAAAAGATGGTATATATATTGATCCAGATAGAGTGAAAGAAATTTCTGATATTTCTTTACCTCATAACAAAAAATCCATGCAATCATTTCTTGGACAGATCAATTTTGTTAAAAGATTCATTCCTGATTTTTATTTTATTGTTTTACCTATGCAAAATATGATAAAAAAGAATTCAGTATTCAAATGGGGGCAGAAAGAAAAAGAAGCTTTTGATTCAATCAAACAAGCGATCATTAATGCACCAGCATTGAATACCCCAAATTTTTCTAAAGATTTTACTTTGTATACTCTGGCCACTGAAACATCCTATGCAGCCGTTTTAACACAACTCAATGATCAAGAAATTGAAGCACCAATTTCTTTCTTTAGTTCAAATCTGCAAGGAGCTGAGCTTAATTATTCCGATGTTGAAAAACAAGCATTTGCTGTATTTAAATCAATCAAACATTTCAGACCTTTTCTCTTGAAAACACATACAAAAATCATTGTCCCATTCTCTGCAGTGAGGCAATTATTAATTCAAAAAGAAGTAGGAGGAAAGAGAGCTAACTGGGTAACAGCCTTGCAAGAATATGATATTGATATTAAACCAACTAAGATTGTTAGAGGACAAGGTTTTTGCAGATTATTGGCAGGAGCTCATAACATACCAGAAAATTAAGATTCAAATCAAGATATTCAAGTAAGTCAGATAAGTGTTACAGATTCTGAATCTCAGTATGCTGATCTTATCTATTACTTGAAAAATGGGTATGTTCCTTCTAATCTCAGTTATAAGAGTAAACGCGCTTTAAGGTTAAAGGCTATTAAATATGAGATCATTGATAATGTGTTATTTAGGAAAAATTATGATTCAATTTTATTAAGATGTCTTGAAAAGACTGAAGCTGAAAAGGTTTTGCAGGAATTGCATGATGGACCAGCAGGAGGTCATTTTGGAGGTGATACCAAAGCTCACAAAATAATTTGTGCTGGTTATTACTGGCCTACCCTTTTTAAAGATACGCATGATTACATAAGGAAGTGCCAAATTTGTCAAACTGCAAGTGGAAGACAAAGGAAACCATCTTTTCCTTTGCAACCAGTGACTATTGAGCAACCATTCGAACAATGGGGGCTGGACATTATTGGTGAGATAGTACCTCATTCTTCCAAACAGCACAAGTACATCCTTACTGCAACTGATTACTTTACAAAGTGGGTAGAGGCAATCCCATTGAAGGTAGCCAATTCTGATGCAATTATTGATTTCATAGATCAATTCATCATAACCAGGTTTGGTGTACCTAACGCTCTAGTCTTTGATAATGCATCTTACTTCTCTGGAAATAGTTTAATAGAATTTGCATTCGAAAGAGGTTTTAAATTAAAATATTCAGCAAATTATTATCCACAAGGTAATGGTTTGGCTGAATCAACTAACAAAAACCTTATCAAAATCATTAAAAGGACCGTTGATCAAAATCAAAAGAATTGGCACAAATATTTAATCTTTTCATTATGGGTTGATCGTATCACTGAAAAAGCTTCAATAGGGACTTCACCTTTCAATCTGGTTTATGGAAAAGAAGTTGTGATACCATCAAATTTAACTCTTCCATCGTTAGCCCTAGTGCAATTTATTGAAGAAAATCCTTCTTCATCCATTCAATTGAGATATGATCAAATCCTTAAACTAGAAGAAGATAGGGACAAAGCAAAAATTACTCATCAAAAACATCAACATCTTGTAAAAATTTTCTTTTGATGCAAGTTCTACCGGCTCAAAAATTTTGTCAATTGGTGATCTTGTTCTAAAATGGGATAAAGCACACGAAGAAAAAGGTAAACATACCAAATTTCAGAAGATGTGGCTTGGACCATTTCAGATCGTTGAGAAGATAGGCTCAAATACATTCATACTCCAAGATCTAATGGGTAAAAGAGAATCTCTTCCTGTAAATGGGCTTATCTTGAAGAAATTCTTTTCATAAGGAGGTAACCCCTTCTTAACTGTACATATTCCTTTCTGCAGAATTTTGATTGTTTTTGTTTTTGCAAATAAAGGTTGTTAATGAGTCTCTGATTGACTATTTACTATTTAAGAAAATTTCTTCGGAAGAATATTGTAAATATTTATTTTGTGTAAATAATAATTTTTAAAGTAATAATCACATTTTTTTTTAATAGTTTAAAATAAGATGTTAAACTTTGAAATATTATTTCAATCATTTGTATGATCTTTTGAAAACTTGAGAAGAATGTAAATCATCATAAGTTTATTAAGCAGAGAAAGGTTATCTATCAAAGTAAATATTTTTTTCAAAGTTTTGGAACTCAAAAAACTCTGAAAATTGTCATCCATTAATTCTTAAGGATAAAACTATTTCACCCCATCCATTTAAGTTGTGATTTTTTAGAATGTAATTCTAAGAAATTTGAAAATTTAAAGAGATAAGAAGTCTCATTATGAGCCGACTTACCATGTTCATAAGGAGTAATAAAACTGACATTACCAATACTGCATACCAAAACAGGGTAATGGCTTATAAATATAAGGCAAGGGGTCTCATCACGAGCCAGCTTGTTCAGTTTAATTATAACTAGTGAATGGAATTGTTATTAACTGGCTACCAAACTAGAACAATGGCTCTTAAAATAAAAAATAAATAAAAGACAAAAACATGAGATAATAAGTCTTATGAATTTATCTTTTAAAAAGTCATAATTTTAGTTGGACGGGACAATGAATGGTTAATGGTTTAAAGGTAACCCTGTCGAGACTATGAACGTTTGCTGGCAGCAGAGGCAATACCTATGGCAATAGAGTATATTATAAAACCAAAACCTGGAGAAATCCACTTACTTTATTATTAACACCAATCAAAACTTGAGATAACCCAAGATGTTTTTATTCTTAAGAAATTAGAAAGAAATTATGAAATGATTTTTATTTCTTTTTCATAGTTACATTTTATTTGAATTATCCTAAGATAGTTTTCATTATCTTGTTCATTTAATTTTTCAGAGATAACTGTTTCTTTCAGTGAATCGCCAATTGTTGTGACCAGCAACAACCCCCCTTTTTATTTAATATTAGTAATAATACTAAATAAATGGGGACCCTTAGTTAAAAAATCCAAAAAATCAATTAGGATTTGTTTTCCTTTTCTAATAAAACTTTCTATCATAAACTTATAGAAATCCCTTAGAAATAACATTAAGAAACACTTAAGTTTATGATAGATTACAATAAAATTGCTCTTTAAACAAAATAGCGCATCCATAGCAAAATGGTATATATCTTTTATAAAACTGAAAATGCGATTTTGCGCTTTTGCGATAATGCGATCCCAAAAGCTTATACAATAAACGTATTGGTCGCAGATTGCATAGCGTAGAAAACAGAAGTGATTAATGAATACCTTTTGCGCTATTTTCAATTTTGCGCTTTTGCGAGATTTGCGATGTGCGCTTTTGCGCTATTGCGCAATTTCCGCTTTTGCGCTATTTTACATAACTGCGATGGCTTCATTTTTGCGATATTGCGATATTGCACAGCAAATCGCAGATCGCAATGTCGCAGATTCATGTAGGCGCGTTTTCCAAAGGCAATCTTCCCATATATCAAATCTGTTATGCGCTTTAATGATTAAATTAAATGATTGGATTGACAATTAATGGTAAATAAGATTGTGTTTGGATTGAAAGTCGTTTCACGATTAAAATATTATATTTCATCCACTTTCACATTTAAAACAGTCTCATCACCTTTCTTATGCCATTACTCTCATTTACTCGTAAAACGCAGGCACGAAGGAGCAAACGTCTATACAAAGCTTTCACTAAACACTATGGGTAAGAAGGAGAAGAGCTCGAGTTCTGAAAACAAAGAAATGGCTTCGCTGTATGCAGACACCGCTTGTAATAAGGATGTCGGTATATCCACTTGGGAAGGAAGGTATAATTTGTTAGAAGAAGAAAATCCTGTGGTGATGAAAGTTGTAGCTACAGCAGGTTCTAGTAATACGTCTAAAGCAACCCTCAAAGAACTGGCTTGTTCATTTCTGCATAGGATAGCGGCAAGGCCAAGAATTCTCCCATATACAGACATGGTGAGATGGGTGCTGGACAGCACTGATATTTCAGACAGACAATTCAGAACTCCAGCTCAAGAGCTAATCGGGTCATTCACCACGGAAGATCTGAGCTTAATGTATAAGTTGCCAGAACCTCATGCGCCTTATAATAAGCAATTTATGGAAGAATTTGCCAGAGAACATGCGAATTTATCAGAATGCACACAGGAATGGACCAAAAGAGATGAACCATTGAAGAAAATCAAACACGAGTGGACAGTACCAAAAAGGGATGTTTTAGACGTTGTTCACAAGTTCAAATATCCAAGTGGGAAAATTGACACAGTTTCTACCACAAGATAAGGTATGTAAGTTTTCCAAAATTAGCCTCTATAGAGATTTTAGAAGTTATTAAAGAAGCTGTTGGAGGTCAGGAGTTCTCAGAGAAACATAAAGCTCTTCTTGAGAAAATTCGGGAGTCGAAGAGACTTGAAATAACTATAAGACAAAATGAGGAAACATATACCAAATTCAAGGCACTTAATGCTGAGCAAGGAAAAAGATGTAGAGCGTGTTCGGTGCAGAGAAAAACTACTGTGGAAGGACAAATCGATAAAAAGAAACTACTTTGGCTAAAAAGTATGATATGAGAAAATGGTGAAGCAAAATCAAGATGAAATTGCAAAATTGATAATAGATCAAAAGGGCATAAAAGGCAGCAGAGGAGGTGGCTATAGCGGCAAACACTCTTACAGATTTTGTAAATGACAATTTACACAAAGCTAATTTGATTCCTGAAACTGTTCCAGGATATCTCCCACAGGCAAATCAACTGCAAACAGAATGGAGGCAAAAGGCAGAAGAAAGAGCAAAATCTATCCGAAATTTCTGAATTGAATTGGGACTCATGCGGGATGTGCCCGGTGAAGCCACACAGTCGGCATAGTGCGCTTAATTGTATCATCAATGCTAGAGAGAAGATTGCTCCTACGCTTGCCGACTCTGTCTTTTCAGGACAGTTGAATTCTGAAGTCGGTCAACCGCATCTTCTCAAAACTATGCTAGATGCCTGCAAGTTTAAAGATCAAGTTCATAGATAGATAGATTTAGTTTTAATTTCACTGTATTTTAGCCTAGAAAAAGGACGGTCATTGAACCGAATCCTTAATTTTTGTAATAAACTATTCTTAGATTTAGTTAAGTAGTATTTAAACCCTTCTCATGCATTTAGAGAAGGGTCCTGTATCTTAATATTTTTGACTTGGAGATTGCATTTCTGTACTCCATTGTCTTATATATTTTTAAAAATGATCAGATCTAGTGATTTTCATGCGGAATTATCTTTGAAGTGTTGCATTTCTGTACCTTGGAATTTGATTTTACATCAGAGTTACTGGATTAGAATATCAGATTGCATTTGAAAGTCTTCAAGATGAATGAGGTATTTCTATCTGTTCATTGTTGATTTCTTCTGTTTTATGATATTCGCTTTAAAATTGCTATCATTTATATATATTCGGTTTTCATAACGTTTCTTTTTATATATCCTTTCTGAGTATAATTGAAACGTTATCTTTCATAAGTATATATAGATGGTATACAATGATGAATACAATATGCTAATACAACTCTGTTTAATTTCTTAAACAGAGTTATCTTTATTTGTTTCTGCATATTTCAATTTAAATAATAATACATTTTCATGGCTATTGTTAAATTGGAACAATCTTAAGTTGTATTCACATATAATTACCCAGGTTAGTGTTAGAATTTCTTTATCAGTATTTAGTTTAAATTAGATATTTTTATTTTAGTTAATTTAGTCCCATTTCCACCCATCTAAACCAATCCATTTAGTTATAAGGAAACTGGTCCTTTAAATCTAGTCAGAGCCACCATACCAAACGGAAAAGGAGCTGTCTTAAGGTCCCGACCGGGTGGTTTTCCCCGATGTTTGAAGCAGAGATTTTCTAGGCCTCAACAGGCCTCAAGCCAAGATGTGAGGAAGATGAAGAACAATCTCTCCATGGCCTCCCATGGAAGAGAAGGGGATTCCTAAACAGGAATCCCTCTTGTGCTAAGCAGCACAAGCTATCTCAGTTGAACAACTGCAAAAAGCTTCAACTTCGAAATTCTTTCTCCAAAGATGAAACCCTAAAAATGGCTCTCCTTCATCTTTTATGCAAGGCATGCTTCCTTGCCATGGACCCCACTCACATTAAGGTTTCTCTCATTTCAAATTTCCCTCCATCCAACTACGCAATCTTCTTATGCAAGCTTCCCCTCTTGGGTACGTTGTTGACTTGGGTCAACCATGGTCTAGCTCACTTGCTTTTGGCCCTTTTCACACTTGGGGCTTCTAACTTAAGCCACTTAAGTGACTTTTTTCACCTTAGTAATGTTTATTAGGTTGCTACATGGGCTCCCTCACCCATTTTATTCACTTTATTAAAAATAAAAATAAAAATCTAATGTTCTAATTACCTTATTGAAAAATTTGGAACATTACAGAGAACAAGAAGATAGAGATATAGAGAGAAGGTGAAGAGAGGGAATAAGATCAAGATGGAGAGAGGGAGGGAGGGACAAAGTGATTGATAGATATGGAGTGAGAGATTGTGTGTGTTTGGGGGGGGGTGAGATAGAGAGATAAAGAAGGATAGATGGAGGGTATTATAGATATAGATGGAGGGGGGGAGAGGGAAGAATATTTATTTCCTTAGACACATTGATTTCAGTGTAGATGGTGATTTCTAATCCTATTTGATTGCCTGCACTAGATGAATTGTTTTTAGCATAGATATTTATTTCTCATGATATTTGATTGCTAGCACTAGATGCATTGATTTCAATGTTGATGATTTATACTCCTATTTGATTGCTTGCACTAAATGCATTGATTTTAGTGTAGATGGTGATTTCTAATCCTATTTGATTTCTTTAAATAGATGCATTGATTTCAATATAGATGTTGATTTCTAATTATATTTGATTTTTTTCACTTCCTATTTTATTTCTTGCACTAAATGAATTTATTTCAGTGTAGGTGGTGCTTTCTAATCCTATTTGATTGCTTGCACTAAATGCATTGATTTCAGTGTAGATGGTGACTTCTAATCCTATTTGATTGCATGCACTAAATGTATTGATTTCAGTGTAGATGTTGGTTTCTAATAATATTTGCTTATTTGAACTAGATGAATTGATTTGAGTGTATATGTTTATTTCTAATCCTATTTTATTTCTTGCATTAGATGCATTGATATAGTAACAAAGTTGGAGGGTGAAGGGACGAGAGAGAGAGAGAGAGAGAGAGAGAGAGAGAGGTGGGATAGAGAGGGAGAGAGAGGATGTGAGAGAGTGGAGAGAGGGAGGGAAAGAGAGATAGAGTTGGAGGGGTAGAGAGAGGGAGGTAAGAAGAAAGACATATAGAGAGAAAGGTGGAGAGAGAGAGAGGGAGAGGACAACAAGAGGAAAGAGAGATATAAGTAGGGGAGAGGGAGAAAAAAATAATATAGAGATATAGATGGAAGGTGAAGAGAGGGAAGAAGAGAGAGGGAGGGAGGGACAAAGAGATTGATAGATATGGAGTGAGAGAGCATGTGTTTGGGGGGGTGAGATAGAGAGACAAAGAAGGAGAGATGGAGGGAGATATATATATATATATATGTTGGGGGGGGGGGGGGGAGAGATGGAAGAATATTTATTGCATTAGTTGCATTGATTTCAATGTAGATGTTGATTTCTAATCCTATTTGATTTCTTGCACTAGATGTATTTATTTTAGTGTAGATATTGATTTCTCATGATATTTGATTTCTTGAACTAGATGCATTGATGTCAATGTAGATGATTTATAATCCTATTTGATTGCTTGCACTAAATTCGTTGATGTCAGTGTAGATGGTGATTTCTAATCCTATTTGATTGCTTTCACTAGATGCATTGATTTCAATGTAGATGTTGATTTCCAATTATATTTGATTGCTTGCACTAAATGCATGTATTTCATTGTAGGTGGTGATTTCTAATCCTATTTGATTGTTTGCACTAAATTCATTGATTTCAATGTAGATGTTAGTTTCTAATCATATTTTCTTACTTACACTAGATGCATTGATTTGAGTGTAGATGTTGATTTCTAATCCTATTTGATTTCTTGCATTAGATGTATTGATTTTAGTATAAAAATTGGTTGATAATCTTATTTGATTGCTTGCACTAGATGCATTGATTTCAATTTAGATGGTGATTTTTGATTTCTTGCACTAAATGCATTGGTTTCAGTGTAGATGTTGGTTTCTACTCCTATTTTCTTACTTGAACTAGATGCATTGATTTGAGTGTAGATGCTGATTTCTAATCATATTTGATTACTTGCATTAGATGCATTGATTTTAGTGTAGAAGTTGTTTTCTAATCTTATTTTATTGCTTGCATTAGATGCATTGATTTCAGTGCAGATGTGATTTTTGATTTGAAGTAAATGGATGTATGATGGTACATTAATTTTAACGTGATTGGATTAACAGTGTGCATTAATTCAGCGTAGGCAAAAAAAATATTGACAATGTACATTGAGTTTTGTGTTATAGTAATTCAATCTATTAATATTGGAGAGCAAGGGAGACAAGGTATGATGTTTACTACAACACCTCTAGCTAAAGATTTAAATGGTTTACGATTTCAACTGCCCTTTTCATATAATCAATATGAAAATATGACAAAACTAACAAGGGTGACAATAATAATAGTAGAAGAAAATCAATATGAAAAGATGGCAAGACTGACAAGGGTGAAAATAAGAATAGTAGAAGAAAATAGTATGATATTGATCACAATGAATATTATTTGTAATTCAATACATTCTTATTATTCACATTTTCTATCATTCAACACTATTGTTGTCACTTTTTCATTCAAAATTTGTATTTCATCATTTTTCATCATTAAAGTTATCAACAATATTTATCATCTCACCAAACTGAGGTACCTAAGAAAATTTAAAATTAAAATGACCAAGTTAATCTCAGACATATTTAGCATATTTAAAATTATTATATTAATATTATATATATTTACATATTATTGATAAAATTTATCATATCTTCGATATATTTTCCTTGGCCGCACAAGACTGAAACCAACCTAGAACCATCTTAACTCTGGATCTATCAAGCGCCGAGAGGGATCAAATCTCTCGAGGTGCAAACCTTTCCTCAAATTTTCACTCAAAAAAGAGGTTTTCACCTCAATGTATTTAATCCCTCTCGGCGCTTGATAGATCCAGAGTTAAGATGGATTTAGGCTAGTGAAATATTATAGATACAAACTCATATCATTCAACTAGTCAAACATTCAAACAACAGATAGACGACATAGTCGACACCAAACACTCAAACACCAAATAGATGACATAATCAAACATTCAAGCACCAAGTACACAAAATACGCAAGCTCATACCCAATATATGACATAATAAAACACCAAATAGATGAAATAGTCAAACTCATACCTCAATGTATCTCAGGAGAGGCTACCTTATCTGCACAATAAATATAGATTAGCACAATATAAATTCACAACATATCAACCCAAACATAATTAAGGTCATGATATCCATAAAAATAACTGGCTAACATGTTCACAACATAAACTCATAAAAAATTATCATTCATGCATAACAATCACATATGCACAATCAATCTAGATTAGTATACCATAATATCACAATATATTAACTCATACATGAATATCATAGCCATAATAATTTTCATAGGTCAATATAGATTGACACAATACATATAAAAACAAGATCTTAAATGAAATAACCCTAATCATAAAGTTAATTAGCAATCAACAACAAGTTAATCATATAACATAATCGTCATGTGTATGACCAAATTTCATATAACAAGAAGCTACAACCATGCATGACTAACCGGCGCATATGCATATGAATGCACTGAATAACTAGAATCTATCATAAATGTAACATCAACAACAATACAATGAAAATAATGTACATAACCCTAATTATCATAGCAATCATTAACCAACATACCTGCATACCAAACATACAATACTTGCATGATGATATTCTCTTACCCCAAAGTCCTGTGCTGCAACCTTGACTTGATAATCTGCATCTCCTGCTCTATCTCAACCAACACATCAACATCATATCATACAAATATGATCATAATGACATAAATGCATAAAATTACCTCATGGACAACAACCTTAACCATGACAGTGCATGCATAAAAACATATAGATGCTGACACACATAAAAAATGCATATACAACATGCATGCATTCATGACTAACGCATCCCAACAAAAATATCATCAACTCCTACATGGTGACACAACGGCAACAATGACCACCACCATGCATACACAACAAGCACATAGCCCACAACATAAAGAACACATGTACAACTGACATGTATGCATGAAAAACATTGTTATGAAACCAACTCACAAAATAGAAGAAAATATAGATCAACGCCTTAGAAATCAACCTCTTCGAGGGGGAAACCTCCTTTACATTACATAAATGAACAATTATTGGATGATCCAAGTGAAAAAAACCCCTTTCTATATATAGGAGTCCATGGGGTCACATTATAATCCTAGCCGACCTAACAATAATAATGGAAGGGCACAACAATAACAATAGTGGTCTTTTATGGGGCACAATAAGAACAATATGAGGAATACACTGGGGTACAACAATAACAATAAGGGGGCTACACTAACAATAATAAGGGACTACACTAGTAATATAGGGACCTAACATGCCCTTCTCCTTCAAAAAAGTGTTGTCCTCAATGCTTGAGTAGTTTTGGATGCTTTTGTATAAAATTCTCATCCTCCCATGTGGATTATTCAGTGGGAAGTTCTTCCACTTGATGAGATACTCTGAAATTGATCGATTCCGTAGCTTTCGAGTTCTTGTTACCATGACTGCTTTAGGTTCCAATATGATTTTTCCTTCCTCAACAAGTTCTGGAAATATTGTTTGAATTGGAAGTTTGTCACCTATAACCTTCTTTAAGCATGAAACATAGAAAATTGGGTGCACTCGGGAAGATGCAGGAAGCTCTAATTTCTATGTCATAGTACCAATCATTTGCAACACCTTATAAGGACCATAGTACTTTGGCATTAATTTATTATCCTTCTTAGCTTGCTTGAGGGACATTTTGGTGTATGGTTGTATCCGTAAAAATACCCAATCGCCTACATCAAAACTTCTCTAGCTGTGATATTGATCTGCCTGTTGTTTCATTTGATTATGTGCCAAATTTAGGTTATCCTTTAAGAGTTGCAGAACTTGTTGTTGATGCTCAATGTGATCTTCCACTGCTTTAACCTTAGAAATTTCTCTTAAAGATGATGTGATGGACAGTGGATGATATCCATAAAGTTCCATAAATGGGGTCATTTTTGCTACAGTGTGGAAGGAAGTGTTATACCACCATTCAACCAGAGGTAACCTCTTGACCCATTGTGTTTGTTTTTCAGATACAAAGCAATGAATATATCCTTCCAAACATTTGTTCAGTATCTCAATTTTCCCATCGGATTGAGGATGATAAGATGACCTATGAGCTAGTTGAGTACCCAAACAAGAAAATAATTCCATCCAAATATTTCCAATGAAAATGGGAACTCTGTCACTTACAATAATTTTTTGGTTTCCATGTAGCTTTTGAATTGTTTCCATAAATTCAGTAGAAACTATACTCGCTTTAAAAGGATGAGATAATGCACAAAAGTGTGCATACTTGGTAATTCTATCAACTACCACCATGATGACACTCTTTCCTTCGGACTTAGGTAAACCTGTGATAGAATCAATTGAATCCTCCTCTCAACGTAGACTTGGAATGGATAAAGGTTGTAGTAGACCCGAGGTCTTAATTGTCTCGACTTTATTTTTCTAGAAAACCAAACATTCCACCACAAACTTTGAATATCAGATTTAAGGCCATCCCAAAAAAAATCTTTCTTCACCCTTTCGTAAGTTTTTAAAAATCCTAAGTGTCCTCCTAAGGGAGAGGTGTGCAATTCCAAAATAATCTTTTGTTTTAGTTGGGAATTCTTACAAAGATATAAGCAATCTTTGTACCATAAGGAATAACTTTTCCAACTAAATGTATCAGATGTACTAGGATCTTGCTGCAATTTTTGAATGAGTGTCCACACTTCTTCGTCATTCTTATATTCCTCCCTTGCTTCAATTATCCAATCTGGTTGGATAATAGAAATGGAACAAAGCAATGCTTCCACATCGTTTCTTGAGAGTGCATCTGCAACAACATTTAGCTTCCCTTTTTTGTAGATGATTTCAAAGTCATAACCCAACATCTTTGTGACACATTTTTGCTACTCTTCTGAAGATAGTATTTGTTCCAAAAATCATTTAAGTCTATCATGATCAGTTTTTACCTTGAAGTGTCTTCCCATTAGGTAAGGTCGCCATTTATTTAGTGCATGTAGTATTTCCGGCATTTCCTTCTCATAAATAGCTTTTTGTAAATACTTTTCTTTGATTGGATGACTTTCAAAAGCAATGGGTATTCCTTCTTGCATTAAAATAACATCGATTCCATTTCTTGAGGCCGCATCACATTCCACAATAAAGGTTTTTGTGAAGTCTGGCATAGCTAAGACCGATGCTTGGCACATTGCCTCTTTAAGGTCTTCAAAGGCCTTAGTTGCTTCAGGATTCCATGAAAATGCATCTTTCTTCAACAATGTTGTTAGAGGTTCTGCTATTCTCCCGTGATTCTTAACAAACTTGCGATAATACCCTATTAACCCGAGAAATCCTCACAAGTTCTTTATGGTTGTGAGGAATTTCCATTCCTTAATGGATTTAATTTTGTTAGGGTCTACCTTAAGACCCTCCTGAGATATAATATGACCTAGATATTCCACCTCTTGTACTCCAAAGAAACATTTGGAGGTTTTTTCATATAATTGCTTCTCTGATAGTTTGAGCACCCAATCAACATGTTGAACATGATCCTTCCAAGACCTGCTGTAGATAGTATATCATAAAAAAAAACTAACAAATTTTATAATGAAGAGCTTGAAAATGGAATTCATCAACCCTTCAAATTTAGAAGGTGCATTGGTAAAGCCAAAAGGCATGACCAAAAATTCATAATGACCCTCATGAGTTCTAAATGATGTTTTTGGAATGTCTTCAGTCTTCACTCTAATTATATGATATCTTGAATGGAGATCCAACTTGGTGAAATAAATTGCTCCGTGTAATTCATCCAATAATTCATCAATCACATGAATGGAAAATTTATATTTAATAGTGAGCTTATTGAGCTCCCTATAATCCAGACACATGTGCCATGATCCATCCTTCTTGTGCACCAATAATACTGAAGCAGAGAAAGAACTTTGACTAGGTTGAATTATACCAGCCTCTAGCATTTCTGCAATCATACGCTCGATTTCTCTCTTTTAAACATAAGAATATTGTAAGACCTGATGTTTGGAGGAACACTTGAATCCTGGAATCAATTTAATAGCATGATCATGATCACGAATAGGCGAGAGTCCTTTGGGAATTTCAAAAACATTGGAATGATTGTCCAAGACTTTTTGGAGATATGGAGAAATAGATTATTTTGATGTTGGAACTTCTAGTGAGCATAATTGTGCAATTATGCCTCGTTGTTATTTCATCAGAAGCTCTGTCACAAAATTAGAGCTTATTATCTTTCTCAGATTCCCTATGATACCTTGTAATTCAACTTCCTTTCCTTCCGAAAAAAAATTTCAATAGAAGTTCTTGAAAATTAAAAGCTACCATCCCCAAAGATTGTAACCATTGTACTCTTAGTAAAACATCAACACCACCCATTGGAATGGAAACCATTGGACTATTCAATACATATTCCCCCATGGTTAGGTTGATATTATGGCACTTTCCAAAGCAATTTATAGTTCCTCCATTTGCAACCATTACTTAACGCTCTGGTGTTGGGTATAGGAAGCAATTCAATCCCTTCGCTATCTTACAATGAATAAAATTATGGGGACTACCCGAATCAATCAACACTACTACATTTTTCTTCTTGATATGTCCTTCTATATTGAGAGTCTGAGGAGTTTTAATTCCTTCCAGTGCATTACAGGATATGTTCAGATTCATTTCTTCTTTTTCTATGGTTGGTTCCTGGTGTATATCTTCTTCTTTTGAAGTTTCTTGTTCATTTTCTTCCTCCTCTTCACAATCTATGTAAAATAGTTTCTTCTCAACACACTTATGTCCTTTAGTGTATTTTCTATCACAACTGTAGCAAAGCCATTTTTATCTTTTTTATTCCAATTGTTGTGGTGTCAACCTTATAGGTTGTGGAATTCTAGGAGTAGCAACACTTCCATCTTTATAGTTGTGAGTGGTAGGCTTTCTTGTCGCCATAATTTTTCTTTCAATTTTTCTTGCCAACCTCAATGCCTTCTTCAATGAATCAGGTTCCCAAAAGCGAACCTCATGTTGGATGCTATCCTTTAAAGTCCCTATGAAGACATCAATCTTGTGTTCCTCTAGAATATTAGTTACCCTTATATTCAATTTTTGGAAGTCCTCAATGTGCTCCACCATTGAACCCTTTTGTTTGAGATTTATCAATTGGCTTAAGAAGGTGTTTCTCTTTGTATCCTCATAATGTGCTATCATTTCCTTCGTAAAAAATGACCACGTGACAGTTTTTTTACAAGAACAAATCCATTGATACCATACAAATTTATTGTATTCTAAATATAAAGTTGCAATACGTACCTTTTGTGTGTTTTGCACATTATGGAGATCAAAATATTGCTCCATCTGTAGTATCCATGTTATGGGATCCTTGCCATCAAAATTCCTCATATCGATCTTTGGAATATGGTGGGTCTTCAATCCAACGTTAGAGTTTACGAAATCATGATTAACGTTTATTTTGTTCTCATCATGAGTTTCCTCTACTACCTTTTCGCCATTACGAATTATTTCTTGTAGTAACTTTGTCAAACCTTCCTTCAAACCTTCCATGTTTACTTTTATTTTTTCTTCTATATCATCGATCATAGCTTCCATGTCATTCTTCAAACCATCCATCTTAGCTTCCACGCCATTCATCTTAGCTTCCATGTCATTCTTCAAACCATCCATGTTAGCTTCCACATCATTCATCTTAGCTTCCATGACATTCATCTTAGCTTATATGCCTCTCTTCAAACCATCCATTTTAGCTTCCATTTCATTTTTGGTTATTTTTTGCGAGAGCGACATTTATTGCACTTGATCTTGTAATTTTGATACATCATGTTGCACTTCTTCCTCTTCATTTGATATATTAGAAGTTTCAGAGGACTTAATGGGCGTGGAATTATTTTTGGGAGGAATTTTAGAACCCAATACTGATATCTATGCTTAAATAATCCCTTGGAATCACTTCAAACTGATTTTTCAAACAAACGTTATGAAAATTAAAAAAAACGATACACACATTTTTCTTGCTTTCGAGGAGATCACTATTGATCTTGTTGTATATCTATAATTTTGGATTCCCAATATTTGAAATTTGGACTTGTAGTATCCCTCTCAGGCTTCTTTCCAATGTCATAGGTGAGACCTGATTTGGATTCTTCAAGACAAAGTTACTCCCAATCTCCCACAATGACCTAATTATGAACTGGTTCAGTAGAACTAACTTTTACGGGGTGCCACGTGTCATGGTTTCGTCTTTCGGTTTTGAAGTAGATGCATAAGAAACTATTGTCTGTGCATTTTAGGCCACTTTTTACATAATTCAAATCCAATGCCCATAGAGAACGTTGTGAAGATTTTCCCAAGGTCACCTCTTTGAGTTGAAATTATGGAGCCTGCAAAAACCATAAATTCCTTAGATCATATCTCTGAAACTATAGCGAACCAAGATCTGAATTTTTTACACTAAGTTCCTCTGGATTTCTGCTCAAATGGGTTGTTTTTTCAGCATCTGAAACTTTGTAGGAAAAAATTTATAGTGAAAATTCCACAATGTTTTGTTTGCATCAGCAAAACCCTAGAATCCAAAGCTCTGATACCACATGTTATGAAACCAGCTCACAAAATAGAATAAAATATAGATCAACGCCTTATAAATCAGCCTCTTCGAGGGGGAAACCTCCTTTAAATTACATAAATGAAAAATTCTTGGATGATCCAAATGAAAAAACCTCCTTTCTATATATAAGATTCCATGGGGTCACAATATAATCATAGTCAACCTAACAATATTAATGTAAGGGCACAACAATAACAATAGTGGTATTTTATGGGGCACAATAATAACAATATGAGGACTACAGGGGTACAAAAATAACAATAAGGGGGCTACACTAACAATAATAAGGGATTACACTAGTAATATAGGGACCTAACAAACACATTCGTCCCATCCATTCCAACTGTTAAACCATGCTCTGATACCACCTGTAACATACACCTCCCCTCACATCTACTCTCTTTCACTGAAATACCTGTGGTAAACATGAGATGGGGGCCGTTATGACCATACTAAACCTCCTATGTGACCTTAAGGAAATGGAGTCGACAAACAACCTTACTGACTTCCCTCAGGTGCCACGCGACCCTTCAGGTGTCCATACCCAGAGCCAACATTACTTTTCCCTGAGTTTTACCCCCATTCACTCCCTTTCCAAGGCCTTGGTGTGACTAGAACCTCCTAGATGCATGCATAAGCCGGCATCAGTGCGACTGTGGACTCAATTCCCCAGTATTATGATAACGAATGTGGATTTTAATGCTACATTCCAAGGATGGGGCTAGACCTCTGCCTAGAAATCCTTGTAACTTTCAGAAATCACAAAATGCACAAGGAAAATGATTATAAACTAAAAACTAACACCAAGACTAGGCCTAACTATCCACAACCCGGATTGACATTCTTTCAAACACTTGGCAACAATGCAATCTATAGGTCATGAATACAAGACTGAACATAAGGGACTAAAATTTTATATGAAAATTATCAATAAGGATCACCACCCTCTCCCATTATTATTTCAGATAAAAGTAAAACATCAAATAAACCATGAGTAGAACTAGTCACATAACCATGCTTATAACCAACGCATAACCACAGAAATAAACATATGATAACAACAATTAAAGCCACATAGTTACAAGTACAAAAGCACGAGAACTTAGCTTTCATTAAATATAGGCAAGAGCCAACTAGGTTTGGGACTTTCACATACCACTGGACCATAGACATGGCTGAACCAAATATTTCTTTCAGCGAGTCACCCTTGTTCCATATTACAAGCATGAATGTGGGATATCATGGGTAAACCAATCCAAAATCAACCAAGGGAATCCAGAGGTTAAACCACCTCCACCCTCGCCATACCGTGATCTCATCTAAACCGGTACTGAGATCACAAAACCGAACTGAGCTTGGAATGCCTCCGGATCTCATCACTGTCCTTGAGGAATATTTTGTCTCCTTGTCTCTTGGCTTTATTGCAATCCAAACTAGATCACTAGGCCCTTACCGATACACCACCCTCAGGCTTTACTGTGTATCCTGCCAAAGTCGGTCAAGGGATTCCTAGGCCTTTGGGAATGAACCTGAGACCACCTCCTCCTAGTATTCTGAAACCATCTGACAATTAAAAAGCTCAAAACTGAGAACAATCCTATTACACCATGGCTATGTGGAAAAAGGCAAGGCTATCCATAAAAACCCGACAAAACCATCACACCATGGTTATACAAAAAAACCCAGCAGAACCATGCCACCGAAAACAAAAGAACCAAATATCAACATGCACATACCATGCATGTCAAAAACAACTAGGAAATCATACATTCAATATGTTACCTGCAAGTATTCCTGCTGAAGTTGCTTGATCTTGCTCTTCCTTGCTTGATCTTTTCTTTCCTTTCCTTTCCTTGTCCTTCCTTTTCTTGATTTTCCTTCCTTTTCTTGCTTGATATCTTTCTCCTCTTGGTGCTCTTCTTCTCTCTCAGTGTAATTATGAAAATGAACTGACAAAAAGCTGAAAAAATCCTACCAATTGATCCTCAAAAGCCTTTTTATCAATGAGGCCTCTAATTTCTTCAATTTCCATTATTTTCCTTCATATTCATGCTCACATGCAACCAATGACCTTTCACCTTCCTTTTCTCCTAATTTCCTTTATTTTCATAAGTAAAAGTTCCAAAATAAATTTTTCCTTTTCAAAGCATTAGTCATTGCCTTTTCCAATTTCCCCTTAGCCATAAACACATTAAGTGATTCCCACTAGGATATCTTGCCCAACATTCAGCTTGGAATAATTGTCCCTTACCTGTGATCTTATTTTTTCCTTTATTAACTTTTATTACTTGAAATTTTAACCTGGGTCTATTACAAAAGTACTTGGAACCCTTGAGCCGATCAAGAAGGTCGTGACAGGGAATATCTCGACATTGAAAGGATGGTACCACGAATATCTTTAGTCATACTGGAAGGAAGGAGAAGGTTCGTGGAATTGAATACATGTTCCTGACAATGATTTTATTCAATGCCCAATAATGAATGTAGAGTCTCTAGGTCCCATCCTTTTGTTGCACGAGTATAATTGGGCTCCCAACAAGGTGAGAAACTTGGTCGAATGTGTCCATTTTGTAGTAAGTCTTGGATATTCCACTTGATTTATTCATTTTATAGAAGAGAATGGTGGTATATTGACCCATTGGGTAGAGGTACTCCGACAGTCAGATCGATCAAATGATTGACCTGACAGTGTAAAGGTAACCCTGTGGGTGAGGATAAGATGTCCCTGTATTCTTCCACAACCTTATCCACCTGCCTTTTTTGCGTAGAGGTACCCTTCCTTGGGGACATGGATGTGGCCACGATCTTCCACTTAATTTGAGAGCGAATCTAAAAGAAAAAAAAATCTCAGTCTAGGAGATGATCTTATTGCATTACTCAATAGATATCAAAGAAATAACGGTAGATGGGGCTACCTACAATATCCTGTATAGTTTACTACCCAAATTAATAATAACAATGCGAGGCATGGAATCATACACAACATAATTCTTCCACGGGTGTGGTTTTCCTAATAATACATCACAACGTTCAATGAGAGCAACATCACATAGTACCTCATCTGTGAAGGGCTTGATGTTGTAGGACAGAAGACACTGCTGGATGACGCATATATCTCGCCCTTGGTGGAGCCATATGATGGTGTATGACTGCAGGTGTGGTGTCTTCTATAGGCCCAACCACTTCACGACCTCAACTGAGATGAGGTTATTTTGGATCTCGTTGTCGATAATGAACTGCAGTGGAAATACCTTCAGCCACATCTATGAGTGGAAGATATGCTCGCCCTCCTCAAGATCTTCAAGCTCAATCTTTTGGAATTTGGTGATGGAAATAGTGGTGTTAGGCTCTACATCGATAACATGCTTCCCCTTGTCAGGTTTCGACTCAGAGTTGGAACAGGCATCTAACATTGAAGCTTTTATCTTGGCAACCAATGACTGCTTGGAACGACACTCATTTGTGTTGTGAGTGGGGATTTCGTGGAACTCACACCATTTTCCTGTGTCGTTCTTATCTTCGTGGTGCTATTATTTTCTTGTGGCTTTGATGGGTTACCTTGGATCACCCCACCTTTTCTTTGTCCTTTTTTCGACAGTTTGGAGGTTCCTTTTGCCTACTTCGGATTCATAGATCCAAAGTCTCACTTCTTTTATTTAAATTTATACTCGATCTTGACAATATATCGGTGCGCTTCGCCACGCGAGGAGATGTATAGGAATTCCAACTCTACTTGGATGTATTTGTGAAAATAGTCTTGGTACTTGAGTACCAGACAATACTCAAAATCCTTGATACCCAACTTCGTGCGAATGGTATGAAAAATATTTGTGAACTACGACATGTCTTGGTCCCTTCCCTGTAGTAGTGTGGTCCATTCTATGTACTTATCTTCATAGCTCTTGAAAGGGTAATATTTCTCCTTGAAAACGTATCAGAAATAATTCCAAGAGGGTGTGGCTGAAAATAGTGAGGGTTTCTTCTCATCTCTCCACTCACAATAGGTTTCCCACCAGTCCATGACGTGGGGGTGACTTTGAGAAGTGAAAAAAGTAATATTTTCCCTATTGGAAAAATTATGGACCGAAAAATATCCTTTTAATAGATTTAACCATTTATCTACGACATTTGCATCTATTTGGCCTTAAAATGTAGGACTGTCAAATTTAACGTGTACCTTAAACAGGGCAATGCCTCCTAAGTTTTTGTTGGATGAATATGCTTCACCCGCTGATACCCGCCAAAGGATCTGGGAAAAATTTATCCATCCTCTCGTTCCTTTATCTCTCAAGGACCTCTTCAAGAAACATTTTGAAAGTATCTCCTATTCTCTCATCTTTCTTTTCTTCCACCATGGGAGGTTGTTGGGGTCGACAACGTCAGTATTGCAAGGTTTCAACCACTTCAAGTCCTAACTTCTTATACCCCAACCTTGTTGTGGACATGCACCTAAAAACATAGAAAGAGAATAATGCTATGATACAGTTGATATGGATTTATGGAGGAACAAAATGAAATACATATTTAAACATAAACATAGAGCTACAATGAAAACTAAACTTCAACTAATTAATTTCAAATACTGAAAATTGTTTACATGTAGAATGGAAATAAACTAGCTCGGGCGATGGTATTTGATCTCTGAGAAGATATGTGAAGGCTACATGCTTTTAAACTATGTTATAATGAGGCTCAAAGGCCTTTTAATTATTGAGAAACAATGGAAAACCCTAAACATCCCAAAACATAACCCTAAGAGATGAAGTGCCAAAAGTTTATGGGCCCCATTAAGGTTAGGTGGTAAATCAACTTCTCGGGGTCATAACTTTGGAATATTATCCATTTAACATGTACAATACCTCGTTAGAAAGATATATTTGAGCAAAAAAAAAATTTAACTACAAAACCCTACTGTAGCCATGGGTTTTTCTGTTTTCCAAAAAAACATTGTTTAGGGCTTCAAAATGGCTCCAGAATTTCACGACCCAAAAAACTGCCAAACATAGTAAATTGTGCTTCAAGTGGAATAGGTGGGTGGCCACCAATATCCACCTTGATCAGCTGATTTGGTGAATCAATGCATAATCAAGACATCGCTCGAGTGCTTAATAGTATTATTGGTTATAAACAGATAAAGAAGGTCTACATGGTTCCACATCAAGTATCTATTCTAGCATATTGGAAAGATGTGTGGAAGATGGATATGTGCGAGATAACATTTTTTCTCTCATTTATACACCTCCACATATGTTACCCCTTCACACATATCAACTTCCCGTAGCGCAAATTAGCGAATATTAAATACTTCATTAATGCTTAATTCTATGATTAACATATATCTTTTCATAATTTAATGAAAAGTGTTATTGAAAGCGTAAGTGTTCACACCAAAATAATGGTAAAATTATCATATATTTAGAGCTTATGCAAACAAAATCCTATTGAATTTTGCTAATTGTTCTTGTTTCTTGGTTCTTATTTGTTCGTGCTACATAATTGTCACATTGTTATGGTGTTTATAGTAAGAAGAAATTGTAAGAGGTTGCTCTCCCCTAAAGGTTTTCCATGGCATAATGAATGAGGGAATGCATGCCAAAAAAATATGGGTCTTTGTTCAAAATCCAGAAGTGCAATGGAAGACAAAGCTTAAGTATTCTTGTTTCAACGTTGCAAAAAGTAGCATGGCATAGTATACATCACTGAGTAAACCCATAACCTTTACAATATCAAAGGCCAAATTTTACTACACAAAAAGGAATCAAGAAAAATTTTCAATTGGCATCTTTGAGAAACCCATAGCTTATAAATTTACTCTTTATGGAAAGAGAATTTATAATACTCTTGTCTTATCTGCTCAGTTATCGTCTTTTTGTGAACAAGGATGATGAAGAAGCTTGGAGATCTTTGTAATGCAATACAAAAAGAGGAAATTGATTATCATTGTATTTTATTCAATACTCAAATCTAGTAGCCATTAAAGATAAGAAATTAGAAATTTGGGTGACAACAACTCTAGGATTTCTTGGAAAAAATACATAAATATGTGTAAAGGACTCAATATCATATTTTTATTTATTTAGTTTATGTACATATGAACACATGTTTTCGAAGCAATCTAATCATGACGATTAGTTTCCTTAGAATCCATGTGGGTATATTTCTATCTGCTACACTGGCTACTTAGAAGGAATCACATTGAATGTACTAAAGCATCAATTGTAATTTTTCTAAATTTCTTGAATTATAGACTTTGTTATGATTGCATGTAATATTGTTTACTAATTTTGTCAATTATATTTATGTCAATATTGAATTTTTCAAGGATTATTGAAATATAATAATTGTAAATTAATTGTGCTTTTGTCATTACAATTGTTTTGATAACTATTGAAAGAAATGCAACTAGATAAACACATAGATTTATCATGCATATTCATTGTTGGAAATATTTAATTCCTACTTGTCTATGGTTGTAATTCTCCATTTTAGGAGTTTGTTCCTACATAATAGGAATTAGCTAGAATATAGTTTCTCCTAGTTTAGTGTGTGGTTGAGAGAATCTCTCAACCACACTACTGTACGTCTAAGATAGAATTCCTATCTTGAGACTTTTGATTGTATAAATATGTGTGTAATTCCTTCATTCATAATATAGAATATAGAGATTGTGTGAGTGTGTTTGTACACTCTCCAGGTTCTCACCTGGAGAGCCATTTTCATTCATTTTAACATGGTATCGGAGCTTCAGAGCCCGTAAGGGCCTGGGCCTCGGCCCCTCGTGGGCTGAGGGAAATAGGAAATAAGAGAGTTTTGTTTTTATTTGTTTGATTGTCCATCAAGCTCGGTTTTGAGGCTGCAGCAATTTGGTGAAGGTCGCATGGAGAGTTTGAGTGCAGTAGCAGTGTGGTTATTCTCGTCATTTCCATTGCTCCTGAGCCGCTTTCGAGTTGAATGGTTTGCTGGCGTTTTGGGGGCGGCCTCTTCGAGTCGAAAGTTCAGAGGCCTCAACATAGGCAGAGGAAGAAGGTGCGGAAAACTGCAAGAGAGATAAGAGAATTGAGATTGATAAACCAGCGCCTCTGCCGCAGTTGGAGGAGAGCCGAAGGCAGCAGGCGGAGGTGCGGGCGGAGCTTGAGGAAACCAGGATCCGCCTTCTCACTGTTCGTGAAGCGGAGGAGTGGCTGTGCAGTCAGCTTGGAGAGTTTGAGGCGAAATCTGTGGAACGAGTACGGGCTTACAGTCAAGAAATCTTTTCTCTCACGCAGTGCCTCAAGGAAGCGAAACACCTCATTTCTGTGTCCAGTGATGAGCTCCAACGCCGTCGCTGAACGTGTGTATGTGCAATAGTGTGCCATATTTTTTCCTTCAAATGACAGGCGTTGCATAGTACAAATTCGGAACAATCAGTGAGGTGCATATGTATAGGTTAAGGAATTGATAGGAAGTAATTTGTTTGAATCCCGATTGCAGAGTTGGTTTGGAGTTGAGCCGTAGAAAAATGGGCGTTTAACTGCACCCAGGTTTCGTATTGGTATTTCTGTATCGCGTACCCAATAGATTGGCTTCGCTGAGACATGGCAGCCACAGCGCTTCTCAATCAAGCTTTTTTTCCAAGTTTCTTGTACTTCAACTGCCCCCAGAAGAAGGATTAATCTATCCCAGAGGAGTTCTGTATGCTTGAAACCGCTTGGTAGTATCACGAAGGCCTTTGGTCTGAAGGCAACCGAGGCTCATTTCACAATGGCAATGCATAAGGTGAAGCTGATTATGCCTGATGGCGTTGAAAGTGAGTTCGATGCTCCAGATGATGTTTACATTCTGGATTCTGCTGAGAATGCAGGCTTAGAACTTCCATATTCTTGCCGTGCAGGTGCATGTTCTACATGTGCAGGAAAAATTGAAAAGGGGTCAGTGGATCAGTCTGACCAATCATTCCTCGATGATGGGCAAATGTAGGCTGGTTATGTGTTGACTTGTGTGTCCTATCCCACTTCAAACTGTGTAGCCGTCCTCTGGTGGTATATCGTTTCCTGGTTCGGAACTATTCGCAAGCATAATAGTAGTCGATGTGGGTGTGTATCTCCTTTTTTCTGGAGATCGCTAGCTCCCTATCCTTGCTAAAGCCTTTATCCTCCCAAGACTCGGCAAATTCGTGACATTTCTGTTTGCCTGAAGCGGTATATGTTGCCTCATGCCCAATTTATGCTGCTCCTACAAGACGAGGTGGACACTTCGATAACCGGGCTACGGTCGAACTTACGTGGGAGATTTGAGAGTGGTCCGTCATTACCTTGGCAGAGCAGTTTCAGGTCTCTGCCAATCTCTGATGCTGGACCTGTTCGATTTCTCTCATAGGCTTTCTGTCTTCGTTTCTGTGATAGGCAGAATAGTTTCAGATTTGGGTTGGTTATGGGGAGCCCTTAAGGATGGAGAGACAAATGAAGTGGAAATAACTATTCATGTTTAGAGGAGGAAAGGAGCGCAGTGCATTCTAAAGGTTGAACAATGAGACCGATTACTTCAGATTCTGATTCCAGCAGCAGCCTCCAAGCTCAACTATATTTGAATGTCTATGATCTGACCCCTTTGAAGACCAGCCTACGGTGGGCCTGCAGAAGGTGGAATATTCTTTGTATGTTTGGTGAATTTGATGGCATAAGAAATAGTTATCTTTGGGCAGAGATAGAGAAATTAAAAGAATTTATGCTTTTATTTAGTTTCTTGGAATCATGCTTAAAGATTATTGAGCCTTATTGAGCCTAGCTAACTCAATGTAGGTAAAGTTATTTTGTCAGAATTAGCTACTCTAACAAATGACAAGTGAAACGTGGAGTTCCAAGAAGTTATTTGAACAGACAAAGATGCCCAAGATGTGAACAATGAACAGATGAGGTAAAGGAGCAGCGACAACGTTTATGGTGGATAGCAAAATAGATGTTTGTTTGAGTTAGTATGGTTTGTGGAATAGACTCCCTAGCATGTTATAAGCAAGTCCAGTTGTTGTAATGGTCATTGTATGTACCCAGAAACTCCAAATGTTGATGTATGGAATGTAAGCCTGGTAAAGGCATTTGAAAGTTCGTGGTGATCTTAAAACCACTTTGTAATGGTTTATGGTCAGCCTGAAACCATCTTTTGTCACTGTAAAGTGATGGTTGGTGGTGATCCAGAAACCATCTATAGAGCCTTTGTGGCTGGTTGCCTTTGTGGCTTGAGGTGCCTTTGTGGCCGTACGTACACGAGTGGCCGCGTGTGCATGAGAGCTGTGTGCTCGGCAGAGCTGTGTGCTCAATTTTAGCAGGTGGACTGCAGTAACACCTGGCCTCAGATGATTCATAAATCTCTGAGAAGAAGGGGGTTGGTGTGCTTTCTTAGCTGACAGTTGTGCTGAGAAGTACAATTGGTGCGACTGTTCAGTACATACTCGTGCCAATGCGCCAAATCACGGGAATGGCGTGGAAGCGCACGATTTTTTATTCAGGAAGACGCCAACTCAACTTCATGGGGGTCCGCGGGAAGCCTCAACTTCATTTGACGATTTGCGGAGAAGCAGGTCGGAGAATTTGCGGACCTATCCGGGAGAGGTAGATTGGAAGGTCCGCGGGAAGCCTCAACTTCGTTTGACGATTTGCGGAGAAGCAGGTCGGAGAAGTTGCGGACCTATCCGGGAGAGGTAGATTGGAAGATCCGCGGGAAGCCTCAACTTCGTTTGACGATTTGCGGAGAAGCAGGTCGGAGAATTTGCGGACCTATCCGGGAGAGGTAGATTGGAAGATCCGCGGGAAGCCTCAACTTCGTTTGACGGTTTGCGAGAGGAGCAGATCGGAGAAGTTGCGGATCTGTCCGAGAGAGGAAGATTGTGTTTTTGGAGGTTCTGCACATGCAATTCGCCTGATGGTGGTGGATTTGTAGGTACATATATGCAGTGAAAACGGTCGACAGAATCATGTATGCGAAGGACATCCTACAGGACTAGCGGTTGCAGCGGTTGGTACCCATGCATTCCGGTGGATGGTTGCTCTTTTATATGGACGTCGACATATTCTTTGTTTTGTTTGACCACAACCAGACTTTGTGAATCACTATCATGACAAGTAGTCATTAAGGGGGGGTGTTAGAAATATTTAATTCCTACTTGTCTATGGTTGTAATTCTCCAATTTCAGGAGTTTGTTCCTACATAATAGGGATTAGCTAGAATATAGTTTCTCCTAGTTTAGTGTGTGGTTGAGAGAATCTCTCAACCACACTACTGTACGTCTAAGATAGAATTCCTATCTTGAGACTTTTGATTGTATAAATATGTGTGTAATTCCTTCATTCATAATATAGAATATAGAGATTGTGTGAGTGTGTTTGTACACTCTCCAGGTTCTCACCTGGAGAGCCATTTTCATTCATTTTAACAGTCTTGAAAATAGAAAACTGATAAAACAAGTTTAGTTTTATTATTACAAATATTCATTTAAGAGTTGACTTTGTTGCTTGGGGAGAAAAAAATATATCAATTCAACTATTATTATAGAGCTATATGCCAATGTCGAGTAATTTCAAAATACTTGTCTTAAATCCTTAACTAATATACACCTAAAAATAAAAGTAAAATTTTCTCGCACAATGAAGAAATATCCATGTAAAATAGCGTAGAAATTAACATTAAATATGCGGAGGAAAAATTTGTGCAAATAAAAAAATTTAATACATTCCATTTAACTTTCATCTCATTTACCTAACATAAATTTTTAACATTGTATGATTAGATTGCCAATCGGATTGAACATCTGGTAGTCTTTCTGGGAAAACATGGGCCTTACCAGTACAAAATCGAATAGGATATCGAGTATCAAATTGTTGGATACTCTGGGCCACAACTTCCCCATCACAAGGCAGCTGGTCGACTCTGGAAATCTGGGGATAGCTGGTACCCTGGGAGGATGAGGTGCGGTCGCTGATGGTGGCTACTGAGTCATGTATTTTGCTGGAACCCAATATGATCACCTTGATAGTGTGTTGGTGGCTTTTGTATGCATGTTCTAGCTGGAACCCTGTGGGTTACACACCTGTTGGTGGCTATTGTGATTGTACATTGCTGGTACCCAATGATATCAATTTGTGATGCTGTTGGTGGCATATGATATATGTTTTTCTTTAGCTGGAACCCTACCGGGACTTCACAATGTTGCTTCAGGTGGCTATGTTTATGTTTTCTATGATGATCCTGCATTCTCTATTGGCTCATTCGGTAGTGTAATACTTAAATCTTATATATCCTCCGTCAAAGTTGTTCCCCAAGAGATGACATTTTCAGAGGAGACAGAGATTTGCATGATTATTTTTCTTTTTATCGCAGCGATTAGAATTTTCTTGGCCATTTTCAAACAGCACAGGGAGGATGTCTAAACAGATAGTGTTATCTACTTCGGTTACTACATCAGGTTCAGGTGAACTGGTATCGGGCACATCAAAGAATTGTTTTATTAGCTGGTATAAGAGGATTGATAGTCTTTATATTTCCAGACCTTGCAAGAGTATTGGGGTTCGTTTTCAGGGAAGGTGGTGGGCAATACCAGGGTGCATTTGTTGTTGCTGCTGCGATTTCTAGTTTTTTCATAAGCAACAATGGTTTCATGGTCTACCAGTAGGGGTGGACAATACCAGTTTTCTATCCTATCGTGGTAATGTTTGAATTTGGCGAAGTGTGGTTCAACTCATTGTTGATTTTTTACAACGGGTTTTAAAATTTAAAATACTGGATGAATGGTACGTCTTGGTTTATTTAATTTGAGATCACCCCTCATGTCAGGATGCATGATCCGATTGCTTCGGGTATCGTTTCTATCTGACATTGTTCATCCAAATTAATCCGAGGCTTATATGCTGTGACTAAAATACTATTTCTAGCTGTCCGGCATAGTTGACATTAATGGAATGCCATCCTACAAGATCTATTTTCCGACATTCCTTATAGCTTCTATACATCTCAAAATTACTCTCTTATATTTTATTCCACATGAGGTAGATTTCTCTGTAGTGACGGCTATCAACATTGAATGCCCCTGCAGTATCAGGCATACTAGGTGACGTCGGGGGTGCTGGCATATCTAAATTTTGATACAACATTTATGCTTTGGTGATGCTTCCATTTTGGTCTTAAAATGGAATGTCCGCGGATCACCTCAAGTGGAATGATGTCTTCTGGGGACTCTGACCCATTTTAGCCTTATATTAGTTTATCAATATTTGGCTTGCTGCCCAAGTTCCATGAAGACGATCTTGGTTAATACGGCGGGGTGGCGGTAATACTAATGGCGGTCGTCTGAATGTACTGCAGTAGTGACGTGGGGATCTGATCTACGGAATTCATTATGGATGGCATTGACGCTGGGCTTTCGCGGGACGAAAAAGTTGTCGAGGGCGGGCTTTCTCCTACAGAGGGTTTTCTGGTAGATGATGCTATTATCAGAATAGCTATAAGGGGAATTCTGATTCGAAGGCTGGCCTGCAGCGGAGAAGTAAGAGGTTTAGGCATCGTCACTCGGGTAGAGGTAAGGGTCATATTTTTAAGCACAAGATGGAGATAAAAGAAGTAAGTCTGGATTATGAGGATCTCTGTATAAGGGTGGACAGCTTACAGAGGAGGGTTGTTATGTGTCGCTGGGTTTTTCCGGATAGTGAGGATTTCGATACGGCCTCCTGGGTTGATAAGAAATGGGCTTCATTGATCGGTTATACACCCAAAGTTAGCAAACTTCTTAACGGGTGGTATGGCGTCCATTTCATGGATGAAAGGGATGTTTACAAGATCACAGATAAAACATGGGTCCGCGGACGAAGCTTTCTGCAGATAATCCCATGGTACGTAGGCTTCAATCCGGTGTTGGAGGCACCGCGTAGCAGGGTGGTTTGGGTTAAATTACCCGGGTTGCCGCTTGAATTTTGGACCCTTAAGGCGTTGAGATCCATTGGCGACTCTATCGGTTCAACTAAATACATTGACCCAAGCATAGTGGGTGCTGCCGACAAGAGGATCGCGTGGCTTTTAGTTGAAATGGATTATGTAGGTGGGTTGCCAGGTGATATAGATCTTCTATGGGGCGATAGACGACATCGTCAGCGCATAGACTTCTGGGGGATACCTTTTAGGTGCCTCATCTGTCACAAGACGGGTCATCTACGAGAGCACTGTCCTTATAGGCTTAAGATTGATAGGGTGGAAGGGCGACAAAGATGGGCTCGGGCTCCTCATCAGCAGAACAATTCGACAGTGCCGCCGGTTGCTGGTCCTTCAGGTAATTACACTCACAATCTTATAATTGATGAGGAATATAAATCTGCTGAGGATTCTGTTGCTGCTCCCATCCCAGATACCTTGCTTCCTTCAAATTATAATTCTCACCCTACTGTTGGCCGTAATATCTATAGGGTGCTTCAACCAGTCACAAGAAATGAAACAGTCTCTGCCCAATCGCATTCTATTAACATACCGGATGACCTGGATGAACCGGTTACATGCCCAACTTTCGACCCCGCTGAATCTGTATTCCATAAGAATAATCCCATCACACTTCTTGTTCAGTCCATAATGGAATCGAACACCATTAGGAATCTGAACCATTGGGGTTCTGATAAACAGCCGATGGTTCCAATTCAGGCCCTCGACAATTCCTCTCCCCCTAAGGACCCGCCCATTTATAGTCCCACGAAGTATACCAGCGACATTTTGGGGGGCGCTTCATCGGCCATTCTAGTGGGTGATTCCTCTGCCAAAGGGAACAATTTAGGGCCGTTACATAACTCTCCTGAAAGATGCGGGCCTATACACCTATCAGAATCCCCTAGGAACTCAGTCGGAAGTGACATTGACTCCCTATTTGGAAATCCTAATTTAGACCTTGCAGCTCTTACAGTTTTTGACAAGCCCATTTCTTCGACCAAGAAACAATCATCAGGCATATCAACATCCATTGTTGCGATAAAGAAAAAGGCTAAGGCGGTTTGTCGACTCAACAAAGACAAGCTAAAATCAGTTTCGTTGTTTTCTGAGGATGATGCGGGCTTATCAGAAGTTCCGATTGCCAACTATGATGGCAGTTCCACCTAGGCGCTTAGAGCATGCCACCCACGGCCAACCCAACCATGACCCACATCATATCTTTAAATTTAAGGGGGTTGGGCGATGCTTCCAAATGCCATTGCCTAAAGGAACTATTCGTATCTAAGAATCCTCTGATTTTTTTGGGTCAGGAGACCATGGTGGAACGTTCTAAGTCTATCAATATGTTTCTTAAGATAAAAAAAGGGTGGCAGGTGGCTGCCATTGACTCAAATGGCCGTTCGGGTGGTTTGGTAGCCATGTGGAATCTAGAACTTGTTTCTTTTAGGGCATTCAGTTTCTTTGGGGGTATCATTCTATCTGGCCTGCTTAGAGGTCTCCCGGATAAATTCAACATTATTAATATATACGCTCCATATACAAACAGAATGGGCTTCTGGAGCAGAATGCAGGCGGGGGGATTGTTAGCTCTCCCAAATCTCATAATGATGGGTGATTTCAATTGTACTCTTAATGCTGATGAAAGCTGGGGCAATCATGCTCGGGTGGATCCACTGGCAGGGTTCCTAAATGACCTCTTCATATCTCATGGTTTGAAAGACATTAGACCACATCCTAATGCACCGACGTGGACCAACAAAAGGGCTGGAGTAAATTATATAGGTAAAAGAATTGACAGGGTCATGGTAAACGAGGCGATTGTGGATCTTTTGGGGGATCCATGTCTAATGATATTGCCCGATGATATATCTGACCATATGCCAATATCATTCACGTGGCATGGGACACGAGCTGTACATGGCCGTCCCTTTAAATTCAACAAAATATGGTTAGAGGATCCGGCATATATTAATATGGTTGAAGCGATATGGCGGGATTCTGATGTTTCACAGGTTTCTGGGGTATGGGATTCTCTCCAGCTTCGTCTTCAGAATATTAAGGCGGCTTCAAAGACATGGGAGCGTAAGAAAAAAGAGCTGCTGAGGGCCGAATATATTGAGATACAGGTGCAAATGGAATCGATTATCACATCTTTTCTTACGGCTTACCCAGATGATATCACATTAGAAAGGCTCATGAGCCTAGGTGTTAGGAGAAGAGAAATACTGAGAATTGAGGAAATCTCCTGGCGGCTGAAGAGTCGTATCACGTGGCTGGCTGAAGGGGATTTGAACACTAAATATTTTCACAGGTGTGCAAATGGGAGAAAAGACAGGAATGCCATTTGGTCTATCAACAGAGCGGACGGCACAGTTGCTCATACATCCAACGAGATTCAACAAGAAGCGCTGTCCCATTTCTCCAATTTCTACTCCAAATAGAATGGGATCTCAAATGATAATCAGGTTTGGTTATTGGATCATATCTGTCGGTTTTTTGATGCTGATGCAATTGCTGTTCTGGATGCTGTTGTTACAGGTAATGAGGTATTGGCGGTCCTAAAATCATTTTCAAAAGACAAAAGTCCGGGGCCAGGCGACTGGCCCGCGGAGTTTTTTATTCATTTCTATGATCTTATGGGTGAGGAGATTACAAAGGTAGTGGAACATGTCCGCACACGAGGCTTCATGCCTCCCAGCCTTAACTCAACATTTATCGCTCTAATCCCCAAGAAGGATGACCCCAATTCTTTTGCCGACTTCAGGCCCATCGCATTGTGCAATGTTCTCTACAAAACAACATCCAAGATCATTGCTGAAAGGCTCAAAGGTACTCTTTCGGCCTTTATATCCAAAGAACAATATGGCTTCCTAAAAGGTCGCTCTATCCACGATGCTACAGCAATTGCACAAGAGGTTTTACATTTTATTCATACAAAAAGGAAGGAGGCTATAATGATGAAGGTTGACCTTCACAAAGCCTATGATTCTGTGGACTGGTCCTACATTAGGCTGGTTTTGATGAAGATTGGCCTTCCTATTCGGATCATCAGATGGTTAATGACTTGCATCTCCACTGTCCGATATGCAGTTATAATTAATGGTATTCCTACATCCTTCTTTGCGGCGGAACGTGGTTTGCGGCAGGGTTGTGCTCTATCCCCACTAATATTCATTTTAATTATGGATGGCTTCAGTCGTATGATGCACAGGGCAATACAAAATGGCTGCACAAAGGGCTTCTCTTTTTCAGATTCGGTATCATGCTCCCATTCCATATTCGTGGATGATCTGTTATTATTCGGATACCTGAATCGGAATTACTGGTTTTATACACATCTATTGCTTATTCGTTTTGAATCTGCAACAGGTCTCGCTATCAATAAAAGCAAGTCTTTTATTATATATGAATATGGTGACATAAGGGAGATTGCCTTTATTGCTGAGTTTATGGGGGTTGCTCACAGGGAGGCCTCGACGGGCTTCACTTATTTGGGGTTCTTGATTAAACCATGTGGGTACAGGATACAGGACTGGTTGTGGCTGATCGACAAATTTCGTAGGAGGATCTGCAGATGGGCACATAGATGGCTGTCCATGGGTGGAAGGCTCATCATGATACAGGCTGTGCTATCACAGATGATGGTTTATTGGGGGCACTTATATTATCTGCCGGATAGCATTATCAATATGATCAACAACATTATTGCCAAATTCCTTTGGGGGGGCTCGCAGATGGATCGCAAAATATTCCTATGCAAACTGGTGCGCCTTTGTAGGTCTAAAGAACATGATGGCTGGGGCATCCTTAACACCAGGATCTTCAATATTGCTCTGCTTATCAAATCTTTCTGGAGGGCCATTCATGGTACTGGTATATGGTCAGCTATCATTGGATGCAAATATATTATGGGTAATTTCCTTCAACAGATTCATGGTGGGCAATTTTTACAACCTCGGAATATCTCGGCTATATGGAGAAGCTTTAAGAAAATCGCCCACCATGTTGCGGGGCGTCTTGCATGGTTGTTTCGAGATGGTAGGAACATTCCCTTCAACTTTACATCGTTAATTGGCATGCCTTCACATTCTGCGCCGTCTCCGAGACTTGTACATAGGCTCGCACATAGGGGTGTTGTATATCTCGCACAGTCCATCCGAACATGGTCGCACGGTGCACCTGAGTTCAAATCGGCATTTCAAATGGGTCTATCTGGTCTGGATGCAGACGAATGGGAGTCGTTTAAAGATGATTTACGTGCTGCGGGCTTATCTTCGGATGTGGGGGGTGACATATTAATATGGAATGGGCCTACCAAATTGGGCAATCCAATTGTTAAAGACTCCTACCAATGGCTGAATAGCGCTTCATATCAGGAGCAGATATCTTCTATTTACAGTTCTTTCTGGAAGAGAAAGATGCCACCAAAGCTTGTTCTTTTCGGGTGGCTGCTGTGGAAGGGCAAGGTGCTAACTGGGGAAAACCTGAGCAAGAGAGGTTTTCTTGGCCCTTTTCGATGCCACATTTGCTGTGCTGAGTCTGAGACTAGTGAACACTTGTTTTTTCGATGTCCAACAGTGGTATATCTTTGGAGACTTTTTGCTGCCCATCTCATGGATCCTCAATGGGTCCCTGTCGACTTTATAACAGCTGCTAAGGATTGGGATAGGAAGAAGGACAATTTCCGTTCTTTACCTTTCTATCTTGTTTGGGAGGTATGGCTAGGTAGGAATAGGTTGATTTTTGACAATGTGCCATTCCAGGTCAACCGAATATACTATGCTATTATGAACTGGATGAAGGACCGCCCATATCCCACCAGGAGGATTGTTGACTTCTCCCACCGTATAAGGCCACATGAGATGTCCATTCCGGCAGTATACTTTGACGGAGCTTGTATGGAGGGTAATATGGGGTGTGGGGCGTGGATTAAAATTTCTCAGAGGGAGCGAGTACTAATTCACTGGAATGGTGGCCAGGGCTCCAATAACATGGCGGAGATTATGGCCCTGTGGGGGGGTCTTCGCTTTGCTATTTTTTTAGAGCTTCAAAATATCCATATATATGGGGACTCACAGGTGGTGATTGGCTGGATTACCAGTTCCATGGAGGTGATGAGACCAGAGATTATGGGCTGGGTGGGCAGGGCACGTAGACTGTGGGACGCCCTCAACAGGCCTCCTATTTCTCACATTTACAGGGAAAACAATACCCGTGCTGACGGGCTCTCAAAAAAGGGTCTGCTGTCTGATTTTGGGATAATGCATGTTCATTTATATAGAGATGGTCGTCTATACTGGCAAGATGACTTCTTGATTCCATAATAGGATGCATATACAGCTACAGTTTACAATGTTGTTTTTGCTTTTCAATTTTGAGGCACGGGGTGATTTGGCATATAGACTTCACATATCGGACGAGCCATAGGATGGCGTTTACATCACTATTTCATATATGGACTTAAAATCGACATCAAGTTCACTTCATAGAATGATGGCGCAACAGTACATCCAAGCGAGCCTCATATCATTCTGTTTTCCCACAGTTTTGTCAAGGAAGTGATCTTTATATCCTCGTCAAGCGAGCCAGGTCAATTATCAAGCGAGCCGGTCAACAAGGTGCAAGCGAGCCTGCTTACTTATCTTTCATCTTTCCATAGGCATCTTCTGATTCATCATATCATACTTATCTGCCTTATTCTACAGCCACAGTACTTCCTATATAATATGCATACTTTTACAGGACTGTACTGAAATCACCGGACTCTCTACTATGCTATGGTTCACTTCTATCTATCCATATTCCATTTCCATAGCATACATTTTGTCATATCATATATATTGGTTTCTTCTCAATATTAATAGTGCTGATCCTTGTAATTACTCTGCCAATGGCCTGCACATATTGCTGACTGTATAGGTAAGGAGATCAATATCCCCTTATATGTGGTGGCCTACTTGTCATTTGGGCCCTCTCTTCTGGGTACTTTATCTCAGGCCATATATGCAATTCTATCTCGCTGGACTCATTACAGCTGGAGATTATTATGTACATGTACTGCTTATATCCTAATATAAACAGCGTTTTTTTCCTCTGAAAAAAATAATGTATTGGGATTAAAACCTAATGTAATCATGGTAACTTGATTGTATTGGGATTAAAACCTAATATAATCATGGTAAATTTTAATGAAGTTACCACTAGCCCATAACCCAAGTAACTTCCATTTCCTTCACATTTTACCAAAGCAATAGGAGTATTTTTTAACTTCGTAGTACAAAATTTCATAATGATAATGCATAGTTCATGAATTTTCTTGATTGATAGAATTTATTTAATTTATAAATAAATAAAATTAATTTTGAAGTATTTTATAAATTGCTTAGGTTAATTAAAAAATTCCCAATGGGGGTGTTATGTTTGATGAACATTTGAGAGCTGGCAGTGTGGCAGTGTGAGTCGGATAGGCCTGATGCCACCCATCATCATGAGTCATTAACTCCCACGCTTGAGCCCTCGGGATGTGAGGTCTCACGACAGACGACGTGCACTTATCAGGTGCTTGGGCGAGCAAGCGAGCAGTATGAAGGTTTGGGTGATGGTGGATGCTTGTGAGGCGGCTTCTCTTTATGCATCGGCGTTGGCTCTCAAGCTTTGGTTTGAGCTTCGACAACAGGTGTGGTGGAAGATGCAAGAGACGGGGAACTGAGGATGGTGGTTCTGATACATGTGGGATCCTGGAAGCGAGGTGTTGGAGGAGAAGCAGGGTGACGGGAAGACAATTGTGTTTGGCTTACCAGTGGGAAAGGTGTTTTCATGCGCGTGGCTTCTGTGGTCCTTCCGGTCTGTAGTGGAGGACGGGGTTCCGAAGAGGAGCTGACCTTTATGAAGTGTTGGTTTGGGCTTAAAGGCCCTCCTGGCTTTCTAATGGTTTCATCTTTCAGAGGACGGTGGTTCATATCCGCCTCCGAGAGCAACAAGGAATTCGCCAGCAGTTTGGTGGCATCTCCTGTGTTGGTTTGGGACCGAGTGTCTAGACGAGTAGTGGTGGCTCAGGGAAACTAGTGCTGGACTATGGGCTACTCGACCCGTCAGCAATTGGAGTTTAACATGGAGGCAAGCCGGAGCGGGGTCGCGAAGCTCATGCCACGCAATAGAGGTCGTGCGCGCAAAGGAAGATTTAGTTGAGGGATGGAAGCACACAGCCGAACGAGAACCCAAGCTTGAACCCAGAATCCACTGAGAGCCAACATTCGGTGGCTCCCATGGCGGTTTCTCCAGCGTAGTCACCTGGGCAAGTGGAAGCTCCGACCACCCTGGACGACATCTCAGTTCAACTTCAGCAAATGCAGCTCAATCTGGACACCATGAGGGAACAAATGTATGAGGATCGTAACAAACTCATTGCCTATATCAATGTCATTCAACATCTGCAAAACAAGACTGTAGATGCTCTGGAGAGTCTACGCTGTCAGCTAAGGCGCTCTCACAATCACCTCCGAGCACCAGAGATCCAGGTTGAGCATATTGACTACCATGTGCACAATCATGTCGGTTTCTTTGTTGGGCCACCAGCAAGCCCTCTCAATCCACCTCCATGAAGCTATGTATCCATTAGTTTTTTGTTAGTTTTGTTCTAATAATAACCAATGGCACCATATGCTTGGGCATGCATCTGAAACACTTCTAGCCTTTTTTGCCTATCAAGCTGCTTAGATGTATCACAACAATGTTGTTATTTGATGTAAATTTCACTATGATAATATAAAATAGGCTTTTACTGACAAAGAAAAAATAAATTAATTAATAAATAAAATTACTAACTTTAATTTTTAAATTAATAATTTTTGTTTAATTTGAAAAAGTTCAACTTTGTTTTATAATAAAAGTTCAAATTTTGTAGGATATATTGACGTGTGTATAAAAAGTGTATGAAGATTAAAAATTAGGTTAATTACACTAACTTTTTATTAATATATTTTTAAGAAATTAATTAATTAGATAATTTATTAAATTTTATTATTTATAATAAAAAGACATAGTTTTTATTTTTTATTTATTTTATATATATATATATATATATATTATAATAGAATATTAAAATTAGTTGTTTATCTAAAATGACATGTATAAAAAATGTATGAAGATTAAACTTCAGGTTAATTACACTAACTTTTTATTAATCTATTTTTAAGAATTAAATTAATTAATTAGATCATTTATTAGATTTTTTATTTTTATTTTTTATTCTTAATAAAAAAGGTAATTTTAGTTTTTATCTATTTATTTTAAATATATTTATTTATTTATTTTATAATAAAATATTAAAATTAGTTATTTATAGAATTTTGAATAAATGATGATTGAATATATCATTAAAGCAATGCTTAATATTAAAATCACTGATTCAAAATCCATGGGTAGTCTTACTTATCTAAAAATAAAATCAAAATTTATGAAATAGGTAGGAAGAAAAAGAATCAAAATGAATAAAGTATTCTAACTATAAAAGTTAAATGTTTATACTTAGAACAACAATGATACACTTGAGAAAGACAATTGTGACAATAAAAAAATAGTAAAAAATAAAATTTATAATAATCTTTTAATAGTATATATAATTACAAATACTCACTTATAAAATGCAAGTAACTAGATAAATTTAATTATAATTTTTTATTAAATAATTAACAATGAAAAAATATTCTTTTAATTAAATTTTGAACATACTTATAATATTTATAAGAAAAAATAAAATTTAATACTTTTTTTCAGTAATAAAAAAAGGCATAGTCTAACTTATAGAGGAAATAGCCTTTTTCACTAAAAAATTTGACAATACTATTTCAGACATGATTGTATTTTTTTGTTATTTAAAATATATATTTATGAATGCATAAATAAATTCAACATTCTAAAAAATTATGCGACACTTGAATTTTATAAATTAAATATAAATTCAAGTTTTTAAAAATCTTTACTAGATTTTGATTAAAATTAATGAGAAAAATACAATAAAAAAAATTAGTTTATAAATTAAACAACACCAAACAAAACAAATTTCAACATAAATATATTAATTAAATAATTTTTGACTAATAAATTAAAATTAAAAACTTACTTGTATATCATTATCCCTTAATTGTATATCATTATTCTTTTAATCTCAACGTAATTTCTTTATATATGGTAAGAATTTCTCTAGAAACATATTTCACAAACTCTAATATTTTATTATTAAAAAAGTTGTAATAATTTTAAAATTATTTTTAGAAAGTAAAGTTGAAAAAGAAATTAATTTTTGATGCAGTATTTAGGGTACAATGTTATCCATTAATATTTTGTTTTTTTTTCAATGAATTCTCGTTTTCAATGAATTTCTGTTGTTTTTTTTTTTGAGAAATTAGGTCGGAAAAATCCACCTAAAAAATCGCACAAAAACATCTAGATATTGAAATGGTTTTTGACACTGGGCAGTTTGATTTTGGTTACATCAAACAAGATGAAGGCATCACAACGTGGTTTTGGGAACTTCATTGTTCTGAATTCTCTCGACTAAATTGATGCTTCTCATTTGAACTCCGAGGCATTCAAGTTTTTATGCGAGCTCTGTGTATTTGAACCGTCAAAACTTTGTCATAAAAGGATTTTACTTTCCATGCACTGTTATATCAAGTAATTGTGTTTGTGAAATTATAGCTTTTACATATGAATTTTGTCGTTCCCAAACTTGTCATTCCAGTTGTTTAAGACCACTTCCAGCAACCACTTGAAGAAACGGAAAATCTCATAGCATTATTTTGAAGGACTGTAAATAACAACGGTATATAGATATAGGAAAGTTTGTGAAGAGAGTCAAAGAGTTCTCCTTATCCACCCACAAAAGGACTTTCTACCCTCATTTGCAATGGTGCCGATCTGCAACGATACTCTCCATTCAACAAATCGATTTTGCATTTATGCACCATGATTCTTTTTCCGCAGGATTCATAGAAATCGTCACAAGGAAATCTTCCACGCAATATCTGGTTGAATAAAACACCCACAAATGCCTTTCCCCTTAAAGATGTGAAGCAGGTGAGACACATTTTAGCATATGTGAAAGGAAGCAAAAGATTACCTTGTATGGCAGGAGAGTTTGAAAATTGACTCCAACCATCTAGGCCGAAAATTTTATTGCTCATCCTGCTTTAATTGAACACATTCGTCACAGCACGAAATGTTAAAAACTGCATATTTTGATGCACCCATTACTAGATTCATATTAGTCCTCTTTAATATAGCCTTCACTGTTTCTGCTCTGTCCTATTACAGATACCGATAAAAGAAAATTTGATAAGAAGAAAAAACCGCAGTCCTGAAATTCTGGTATTGGAAAACTCCAAGGCCTTAACAGAAAAGAAACCAGGATGCTAATATAATATATTTGATGTATGTCGTTGCAACTAGTAATATTCAACCTGCCTTCAGATTTATATGGGCAGTTCTGTATGTCATATTGTTTTAAATGGTTGCTTTTCTGCTTATAGTCGAATATATGTCCATTCTTAATCCAGGTAGTGCACTGCACCCATTCTTAGCCTCAATAATACTCGATTAGTTAGTCTTGAAAGCTAGGAAAGCGATTGCTTTTGAAATGCTCAAAATTGCTACCTAAAAGACACATACCTTTATTATATTATCAGTAACAGTTGGCAATGCTGATGTATAAACTCTATCTCTTGCCTTTTTTGCCTGGTCATAAGACAACAGAGTCTTAAGCATTCATTCTCATAGGCAGATCTATTAAATATATAAAAAAATTCTATTCATTTTTAACTTTCTGCTTTTAATCGTCTGCAATCGTTTCTGCAAGCTACAAGATTAAATCCCATTGGTTTATGTAGGTATTTATCATATAAGTTGTGTGCTTAGTTCATATTTCTTCAGTTTTTGGAGGTGAAAGGATATTGAAGCAATTTACCTGCTCTTCCCAATTTGTATAAAACGTTATTATAGACAGTAAAATTGTTTGTGCAAATAGCCCACAAATACCTCCTGCCCAAAGTCCCTGAAATATCCAACAAAATCAGGAATCAGATATAAAACACACACAAAGAAACAAGAAATTTCTTCTATTTATACATCAGCGTTCTAGCTTTTCAACCTACAGAGAGACAAGTGTTTTTGCTACAGTCACAGGGAAGCCCTGAAATTGTTAAACCAGCCCTTCATTTTCAGAGGCCATTACTTAGTCGTATGTATATCAAGTTTAGAAATTCCACATAAGGAAAGTCGAAACTATTTTGAATTTGAGATTTTGAAATTCAGCAGCCTCAAATATGGATAGAGGGGTTTTTTTTTAAATGAAAAAAATAAAAATAAAAAATTTAGGTTTATGAGACTTTAGGTTTGGTGTTAGTTAACTTAATTTCATTATTTATGATTTATCTTTCATGATGTAAGTGTATGATGACTGTATATACATTCCTTGCAAAAATACAGTTACATTATAAATATTAAATTTTCAATGATATATCAGATATTTTTATATTTTATAATTTTTACGACCAGACATTCCCCCATGTTTCCTGAAAATTGGTAGGGAGCTTTTGCATAGGCCGCTCTCTCACCCCCTCGCTCCCACCTCCAGGGGACTTGGTGGAACATTGGCAATTATCCTCAAATATTGAAAAATAATGTGCAGTTTATGCTTCCTGTTAGTAGCTTGCTCGAAAAGGTCTATTCACAGTTTTCAGTTTTTGATACCCTATTTCAAACGAACATTCAAATAAACAGATCAGCATTATCATATTTAGGTATGATCGAGTCAAGGCAGCCCTCATAACAGGAGAAAGGTTCTCAGTCTGTAAGATCTAAAGTCAGAAAGGCCTAGCTAGGTGGAGTAGAGAATGATTTGCAAATACTGGAAAATGAAACGCAGTCAGGGTTTGCTCATGAGGGTGTGAGATAACTCATAATCACTTCGCAGGAAACTCCCTTTTTTCAATTCAACTCATTCCAAGGTCGGTTAAAGAAACCATTGATTACCTCGTAACATTCGTAAAGCTTAAGGTGTAGTAGTAAGCTAATGTAAACAGATGTTTGGATTCCATGTGTTAAGAGAATGACAACAACTAAAAGAAAATGTAACAATCGAATTTACACAAGTAAATTTTTTTCTGGATACTCCCTTTGTTCTGGTGTTCGTTTGTGAAACCAAAAGATGGCTATTATAATAATAATAAATAACACTCTAATATTAAGGTCATGGCCAATTGTTAAAATTGGACAACTAGGTCCAAACTCCATGTTGTGATGCTCAGAGGAAGACACCAATATTTTTATTGAGTTCCTCTTTCGGAGAGGTGCAAGATTGATCTAAAGATCATCTTGATCCGATGAGCAAAACATTTATTTTGAATTTATTTTTAATACTTTCAAAATATGTGCAGGTCGGCCTTAAGGTTTTACCCCCCCAGCAAATGTGTCACACATCAGTGATTGATATAAATAGAGTCAACGTTGGAGGACTTTTCACTCATCTCCTCATCACACATATTTCTCTCTCCACTTCTGATTGGTTCGAGCTCCAAGGAGGCAAATCTGCAGTTCACACGTGGGAGAAGAACGAACACTGTTTTCGCTGCAACTAGGGTTTTACCACAGGTTTGACCAGTGTTGACTTTGGTCAACACATGGTTCAAAGACGCTGATTTTTGGCATAGACTTTGATTTATGCAGTCTGTAAACTTTGGCACAAAAACCGAGGTCAAACGTTGACCGAAGACCGAGTTGCGTTGACTTTTACTTGTTGTAGGGCAACGTTGACTTTTTGGGTTGACTTTGAGTTGACCATGTGGCTGTTTTGAGGGTTGTTGTGACACATGTTGGCCTCGCTGACCAAGGAGACTTTGCTGGTTGAAGCATCCTGTTGACCGCTGTAACGCACCAACACATTTATATGTTTCTGGTTTGTCATCTGTTGACCTACTGGAATGTTCTATCAGCATTTTACATGATTTTTTATGTGATTGCTGTTGTGAAAGTAAAGTTGCATCAAGCATAGAACATCTACATAAATTTACATGGTATCAGAGCTGAGGTGAAGACAAGCACTTTTTGTAGCAATCACCGAAGAAGAAAATGGGTTCCACAAACTGTGGCTTCAAGGAGGATGACAAATTGACTGGGAAGGATGACTTCCATGCTTGGAAGATGATATTGGATCTTAAATTGGAAGACCAAGATGTCATGGACTATGTGCAGGGTAAAATCCAAGAACCTCCATCCACTGCTACTGCTGCTGCCAAAGCAAAGTACAAGAAGGGGGAGATCAAAGAAAAACTGATGATCAGGGAATCCATTCATAAGAGTCTGATGGCCTACATCTCTAAGCTAGGCACATCCAAAGAGATGTATAATAAGTTGGTCCTCATGTTCAAGGCCAACAATGCAAATCAAGTACTATTCTTCAAGAATCAATTGAATAATCTAAATAAAGGCACGGATGAGTCCGTTCAATCATACTTTATGAAGCTGACCGAGATCAGGAACAATCCGCTGGCTATTGGGGAGACAATCGCTGATTGAGAAATGGTACTCACTGCACTTGGAGGGCTCCCATCCAAATGGCATGTGTTCAACACTACCATTCTAAATAATAATGTGATATCTGACTTTGAAGAAGTACTGCCGAGATGCGTTCAAGAAGAGACAAGAATGAAGGAATAGGGAAATGAAGGAAATGCTACCTATGCTGCTCATCCTAGAAAGAAGAACTTTGGTGGTCCAAAGAACAAAGGAAGAGCAGGGGCCCAAGGAAAGAAAGGCAAGTGTTTCACTTGTCATAGGCCAGGTCACTATGCTACAGAATGTCCTTTCAAGAAGGATTCTCCCGATGGTGATGACAACAGCAACAACCAGAGGAATGGCAATCAAAGGAACAACAGGTTGAAGGGAAAGAGGAAGGCTCCCTCCGACGAAAATGATCAACCTTTCAAAAGGTCAAGAAACTCCAGGTATGAGGAATCAAATGTTGTTGATAAAAGAAATGAATACATTCTTGTATCTGCCCTCTCTGTTGCATCTCCACCCGACACTATGGATGTTTGGTTGATTGATAGTGGTGCCTCAAGGCACATCACTAGGTTCAAGGAAGCACTCTCTGATATGGTTGAGAAGGAATCTAATCTGGAAATTATCCTCGGAGATAATGCCACATATCTCTTGAAAGGGACAGGGACTGTGACCGTCCACTTGTCTCAAGGTCAAGTCCTCCACTTGCAGGATGTACTCTATGTACCTAATTTGAAGAAGAACCTTGTGTCTATATCGACCATGGAAGACAAAGGTTTCAATGTGGCATTCACTGATGGAAAGGTGCGCATGTGGAAGAAGAGCTTCAAGGAAGCTATCAAGATTGGGTTTAGAGTTGATACACTCTACCAGGTTGGAGGAAGTCCACTGGGAGCAATGACATGTGATACTATCCGACAGACTAAACTATGGCACTAGAGGTTTGGACACCTTCACTACAAGGTCCTTCCCGAAGCAAGGAAGGTGGTGACAGGGATGCCCGAGTTTTCAAATAATCATGAAGGTGTATGCAAGGGTTGTGCCAAAGGAAAGTATACAAGGGGACCTTTCCCCTCAAGTGTCACAAAGACATCTGATGACTGGCAATTGATCCATTTTGATCTATCTAGTATGCTGCCTGTGACATCCTTGGGAGGATGTTCTTATTATGTGACGTTCATAGATGTCTTCTCTCGCAAGGCCTGGATATACTTCTTAAAGAAGAAGGATGAGGCTTTCATGTGGTTCCATACCTTCAAAGCCTTGGTGGAAAATATGACAGGGAAGAAGATCAAGATTTTGAAAACTGATAATGGCACTGAATACGAGACAAACGAGTTCAAGGACTTTTGCAGAGAAGCTAGCATCAAGAGGGAGACCACAACTGTCTATACTCCTGAGCAAAATGGTGTTGCTGAACAAAAGAACAGGACCATTGTGGAAGTTGCCCGTGCCATGCTATGTGACCAAGGTCTACCGAAGTTTTTGTGGGGAGAAGCTACAAACACTGTTGTGTACATACAAAACCGATGCCTGTATTCCGCTCTAGACTCCAAAACTCCTGAAGAGGTTTTCTCTGGTAAGAAACCTGACGTCTCACTTTTTAGAGCTTTTGGATGTCTTGTTTATTTTCATGTGCCAAAAGAAAAGAGGAGCAAGCTGAATGCTTCTGGGAAGAAAGGAATGTTTGTGGGCTAAAATGAAACTTCGAAGGCCTATAGAGTTTATGTGCCTAGTCAAAGGGAAGTGGAGATATGCCATGATGTCACCTTTGACGAAGATGCTTCCCTGAGGAAAGTAGTCAATCTTCCGAGATCTGAGGAAGATCATGAAGCAAGGCCTGGAAATCAAGAGCAACCGAAGGATGAGACGATGTCTGATGTTGAAGGACCGATGGACCTGATTGATCCACCTCCTTCACTAGGAAAGAGACCATCATGGCTCAGGGACACTCTCGAGGATGCTGAGGGACATACGGCCCCAAGGGGGACATTCCGTGAAAGCAAGAAGCCGAGTAGATAACAAGGGTATCTAGCAGCCATGAGTACTATTATACAATCCGAGCCTGGATCTTTTGAGGAAGCCGTAAAGCATCAAGTCTGGAAGGATGCTATGCACGAAGAGTATGGGTCCATAATGAAGAATGATGTCTAGGATGTGGTTCCAAGACTGGAGGACAAAGCAGTTGTCACCTCGAAATGGTTCTACAAGATCAGCATGGATGGGTAAAAGTGTTGAAATTTCAAAGACAAAAGATTAAATTCTTGAAATTGACTTCTCAAAAAGGAAAACTGAAGATGATAGACCTCATTGCAGGGAATGACCGAATGCCACACCAAATGATCTGTGCAAAAAAAAATACAACATAGCAAGGATGGAGTCTCCATCAGACAAGGATGTAGACAGCAATACACTGTGCAACAAGAAGGCATATGTGGGAGCAACTCTGAGTTGAGTCAAGATGCAATTTATGCAAGAACCAGAAAGCCCTCTATGTGACTGAAGCCAGCTACTGAAGCTGTGGGAGGTAGACTGCTTCTGGTATACTCGTGTATGCGGTGAACCCTTTTCAAGGATTATGAAGAAGCCTCATATCAAGTGTTGTATGTGGATGACCTCTTCCTGACAAGTGTTGACCCTCTCATTCATCAGTGCAAGAGGGAGCTCGCTGCTGAGTTCGAGATGAAGGACCTAGGACTGATGCACTATTTCCTAGGCCTAGAGATCTAGCAGAGACCTAGCGAGATTTTACTTTCTCAAGGAAAATACATTGTGAAGCTTCTGGAAAGATTTAGTATGGTGGACTGCAAGTTCGTGTCGACACCGATGGAGCTTAACTTCAAGAAGTTGAGTGGCAGCGCTGCTAGGCCCATATTGGAAAATCGTACTGAGTATCGTCAACTCATAGGGGCCCTGATTTTCTTAGTGAACACCCGTCCAGATATATGTTTTGCAGTGAACACTTTGAGTCAACAGATGGTTGAGCCTCATCACTTTCACTGGGTTGGTGCCAAGAATACTCTGAGATATCTTCGGGGCACGATAAACCATGGGCTGAGATACACTGCCAGGAGCGTGGCACTCCTTGGATATACTGATGCCGATTGGGCTGGCAGTGTGGTGGATCGTAAGAGCACATCAGGATGCTGCTTCAATCTTGGTTCTGTTTCGATATCATGGATGAGAAAGAAGTAGAAGTCAATGGCTTTGAGCACCGCAGAGGCCGAATACATTGCAGGGAGTATGGCCTGTTGTGAAGCAGTTTGGTTGCGAAAGCTCTTTAGTGAGATGTTCGGACATGTGCTAGATACCACCGTGATACTTTGTGATAACCAGAGTGGGACTCGCTTGTCCGAGAATCCAGTGTTCCACGATCAATCCAAGAATATTTATATCAGGTACCACTTTATCTGGGATATGGTACAGCAAGGCGCCGTAAGGCTCGATCAACTGATGAGCAAGTCGCGGATATTCTCACAAAGTCCCTGGGGAAGGTCAAGTTCCTAACCTTCCTTGAGAGTCTTGGTATCGTGGAACGACCCTATGATGTGGGTCCTGTTGGACGATGAGCTCTGGGAGCTCTGGGGGCTTTGGGGATAGCTTCTCGAAGCTATAAGCAACCACAGGGCTAGGCTTGCCGAACCTTGTTGGTGTCCTTGGGCCCCACCGTTGTGATTATTGAGTTGGTTCACCTCTCATTATCAATGCCCCGTATGCATCCTACCCATTGAGTTCAGGGCTCATGTGAAGTACCTCTCATTTGGCCAATGAGGTGGGAAAAGCTAGAGACTAGTAGCAAAGACTGATGGACGCATTAGAGATTGTTGCACTCTCTATCTAGGATAGCACGGTCCAACCACTTGATCTGGGATCAAGTATAGTGAGGTTTTGGACCTCAAACTAACTTTGGGTCAGGTAAACCAACTTCGGGTTGGTATGAGACTCTTTGTGAGTCCTATAGAGGTTTCATACCTCTGGGCTGAATATGTCAGCTGGGAATGATGTCTTTGTGACTAACCCACTTCTGTTCTGAAATAAATAGGCCAACAAAGCAAGTTACAGCGGGATGACACACGATGTTTGACTGCACAGGTGGATGGAGTTCTCCCTAGTTGAGAGGGAGTGTTAAAATTGGACAACTAGGTCCAAACTCCATGTTGTGATGCTCAGATGAAGACACCAATATTTTTATTAGGTTCCTCTTTCGGAGAGGTGCAAGATTGATCTAAAGATCAACTTGATCCGATAAGCAGAACATTTATTTTGAATTTATTTTTAATACTTTCAAAATATGTGCAGGTCGGCCTTAAGGTTTTACACCTCCAGCAAATGGGACACACACCCTCAGTGATTGATATAAATAGAATCAACGTTGGAGGACTTTTCACTCATCTCCTCATCACACATATTTCTCTCTGCACTTCTGATTGGTTCGAGCTCCAAGGAGGCAAATCTGCGGTTCACACGTGGGAGAAGGAAGAACATTGTTTTTGCTACATCTAGGCTTTTAGCGCAGGTTTGACCAGCGTTGACTTTGGTCAATGCATGGTCCAAAGACGCTAATTTTTGGCATAGACTTCGATTTATGCAGTCCATACACTTTGGCACAAAAACCGAGGTCAAATGTTGACCGATGACAGAGCTGCATTGACTTTTACTTGCTGTTGTTCTACGTTGACTTTTCTGGGCAACGTTGACTTTTCTGGGATTGACTTTGAGTTGACCGTGTGGCTGTTTTGAGGGTTGTTGTGACACATGTTGGCCTGGCTGACCAAGGAGACTTTGCTAGTTGAAGCATCCTGTTGACCGCCGTAATGCACCAACACATTTATCTGTTTCTGGTTTGTCTTCTGTTGATCTACTGGTATGTTCTATCATCATTTTACTTGATTGTTTATGTGATTGCTGTAGTGAAAGTAAAGTTGCATCAAGCATAGAACATCTACATAAATTTACACCAATCCAGACACCAAATTGGTTTATGAAAACCCCTTGTTTGTGTGAAAATTTACAAGAAGTTGCAGTGATAGATTTATTTCTCCTACTTATTATTTCAATAAGTTATTATTCAGAAATCTTCCGGCAAATATCGAAATAAATACTACTGCAACATTCACAAATATATATGCAGAGAAATAAATAGTAGAGAACATAAGCACAAGAATCAATCACATGTACACAATTATTTTTGGACAATTGTCCCCGGAAAAACCCAATGTGGGAAAACCGGTGCAACAGATGAGGGTTTTATTAATTCTTCAGCCAATGATATCTTTACAAGGAAAATATTCGGCAGATAAATTATGAACCACCTGAGACTGAATACCCAGCTTACTCGGACAAAGTTCTAATACCCATAATAGCCCCTGCAAGCCCCTGCGTTAGTCTGTGTGATTCTCTGCGCAGTCCCGGCGCTGCACTATGTGAATCTGCGTGGAGACTGCATGGGGTCTCTGCGTTGTAGCCTCAAGCTACCTTCAGTGACCCATTGTTGCTCTCCGACCCTAATCTCGATCACCCTGACCTCCTCCTGCTTATGCAACTTCTCGCCCTGCAACTCTCCGACTGAGATCGAATTCTACATCAGAATGGATCTCCTTTGGGTACTGAGTGTGTGCCCGGCTTATCTTTCAAGTGACCGTCAAACCTTCTTTTATAATCTTCATGTTGGAGAACCAGTGACCCAGATTAAAATATTAATCAATGGCTAAGATTAAATCTTGACTTGATCCATGTTTTCTAGAAGATTCACACTCTGACTTATTAATGCCCTTTAATTATTTCCTTTTCCTAAGGCTGGACTTAGGGTCTCCATTAAAATAATTAATTATTTTAATAAGTCTTGAACCGAGTGGAATTTCCACAAACTGTTTCTCGGTTCTTTGGAATGTTGTTGTCCAAGCCTCCCTGCAAAGTTTGAGACTTGGAACACTTCTGGATGCTACAAAAATCAACACTCCCTCTTAGCAAGGAAAGTGTTCCAACAATATGCTTGCTACATGCTGCTCTGATTCTGAAGCACCCTCTATGCTGCTACCCCCTGTACTGTTGCCTTTGACACTGCCATTGTCACTTACTGCATCTGTACCACAGCTCCCTCTAAATACTGAATCCTCCATTCCTGATACTGGAAGGGATTCTTCATCATCCCCGTCTTCTCTCTAAAGTAGACAAACTTTGTCTTTCCCAGAGCCTTGGTGAGGATGTTTGCCACCTGTTCTCTTGTTGGAGTGTACTACAACTGAACAGCTCCACGTTGTACCTAGTCCTTGATGAAGTGACACCGGATGTCAATATGTTTCGACCTATCATGAAACACAGGATTTTCAGAGAGTTTTATACAACTCTGATTATCACATAAAATGTTGGCCGCTTCCATTTTCTCCTTGAGTAGATTTACTAACAGTTTCCTAAGCCATATGGCTTCACATGAAGCTGTGCAAGCTGCCATATACTCTGCCTCTGCTGAACTTAGTACCACGGACTTCTGTTTCCTACTGCACTAGGAAGTCATTCCTGATCCCAGACTGAAACAATACCCACTGGTACTCTTCTGATCAACTGAACTTCCAGCCCAATCTGCATAAGTAAAACCACTCAACCTAACATCATTGTCACTGCTCCACTGTTCCTCGAAGGTACCTAAGAACATGTTTTGTTGTTGCCCAATGTGCCCTCTTTGGTTCCACGGTCCACCATGAACTTACTTAGGGTATTAACAGCATAACAGATGTTTGGCCTTGTATTTACCAGATACATCAATGACCCTATGAGCTATCTGTACAGCGTAGGATCAGCTTCATGATCATCGGACGTGTCGATTTTCCTCTAGTTGGTAATCATTGGAGTGGTCATGGGTCTACAATCCTCCATCTGAAATCTCTTCAGAATCTCTGTAGTGTATCTTCCTTGACCAAGGAAGATCTCCCCATTCTGCTGCCAAACTTCCAACCCTAGAAAATAGTGCATCCGTCCCAGATCCTTCATGTCAAACTCTTCAGCTAAATTATCCTTGGAATCTGTGATGAGCCTTGATGCTCCTATCAAGAACAGATCATCCACATACAGTACCAGTATCAATGGCTCACTCCCTACTCTTAGATAGTAGAGATTGGGATCTGCATCACTCTTGACGAATCCCATCTTCTGCAAATAGCTGTCAATCCGACCATACCAGACTCTGGGAGCTTGCTTCAGTCCATATAATGCTTTCTTCAATCTTCACACATGAGTTTTCTGATCATGTGTCTCAAAGCCCTCTGGTTGTTCTATATACACTTCTTCTTCTATCACACCATTCAAGGATGTCGTCTTGACATCCATCTAGTGAATTTCCCATCCCACCTGCGCAGTAAGGGATATCACAAACCTGATAGATGTGTATCTGGATACAGAGGCGAAGGTTTCTTCATAGTTTATTCCTTCCTTCTGAGCATACCCCTTAGCCACGAACCTGGCTTTAAATTTCTTGATGTTGTCATCTGCAGCATGCTTGATCTTGTAGATCCACCTGGATCCTACAACAGGTCTCTCCTGTGGTCTGGGTACTGCTTCCTAGACATCATTTTTCATGATGGAACTGTACTCTTCCACCATTGCATCAACCCATACCTAGTGCTGAGCAGCTTCCCAGAAACTGGAGGGTTCTCTGACTTGAGCAACCAAGGCTTGATATCTATCAGACTGCTTACGCTGTCTCTTCTCATTCCGGGGATTTCCGACAAAATCCTCTGCATCCTTCAGAATCTATCAAAGTTCCCTGCTCGTTCTTCTACTGGTGGTGGGTGGATTTACCGGCTCTCCTTCTTGCAAATCCTCAGGAGACCCATCCTTTGGATCACTATGCCTTAGAGAGGCAACTGAATTTTTTGTTGTTGTTTGCTGGGGCTGGACCAGAGGCTCTTCCTCTGACTGCGTAGTAGAAGGCAATTCTCGTGATCTTTTGAAGGCTTTATCCTCCATAAATTTCACATCTCTTCGCACCACTACTTTCCTGCTCTCAGGAACGTAGATGCGATAAGCCTTTGCATTCTCGCTATATCTAACTAAATACCCCCTTTCAGCAGTCATCTCCAATTTCTTCCTCTTTTCACTGGGTACATGACAGTAAGCTGTACTGCCGAAGATCCTAAAGTGACTCACTTCGGGCTTGCTGCCAGTGAAGACACTTTCTGGTGTGATCTTTCCCAGTGCAGTGTGAGGAGTTCTGTTCTGGATGTAGACAATTGTATTACACGCTTCAACCCATAGGAATTTGGGCATGTCTTGGTCATGTAACATAGCTCTGGTTGCTTCAACAATAGTCCGGTTCTTCCTTTCTGCCACTCCATTCTGTTCCGGATTGTATGGAGCTATCCATTCTCTTTTGATGCCTTCCCTTGTGCAGAATCCGGTGAATTCTTTATCTATGTATTCACCTCCATTATTTGATCGCAATACCTTGATCCGCTTCCCTGTCAAATTTTCCACCAAAGCTTTGAACTCTTTAAATTGACTGAAGACTTCATCCTTGGTCTTCAAGAAGTAGATCCAGGTTTTCCTGGAATGGTCATCAATGAAGGTGACGAAATATTCAACACCACTAAGAGCTCTCATGGACATCGGCCCGCAGATATTTGAGTGTATTAGATCCAACACCCCCTTGGCCCTATTGTTGCTTCTCTGATATGCTGCCTTGGCATATTTCCCAATACGCATCCCTTGCAGACATCATCCCGCTTGGTGCTCAACTCTGGAACACCTGTGACAGTGTTCTAGAGAGTTCTCAACGCCCCGTGATGCAAATGCCACATTCTTTTGTGCCATAGCTCATTCAGATCCATTTCATCTGCGCTACCAACTAGTGCCATTGGGGAATCAAGCTGCAGCTTGTACAAATTGTTTCTTCTTACCCCGATTGTGCCTTCTTCTTCCAACTGGGGTGCTTGACGTAGACTCTATTGCCAATAAAGTAGACGCCATATCCTCGGTTTTGAAGCTGTGACACTGAGACTAGATTCATCCCCAAACCCGGCACATGCAGTACATTAGTGGCCCGGATTCTGTTCCCTGCCTCGGTCTGAAAAACTATTGTACCTTTCCCAATGGGAGTGCACTTTGCTTTATTACCCATGGTTATTTTGAAATTCATCTACTTTTCTTGGTAGTCGGAAAAACAGTCCCGTACTCCCGTCATGTGAGGAGAGGCTCCACTGTCAATATACCATACATCTGAGGACGTAGTGCTTGATACACAAGAAAAATCTTCCTCTAATATGGATGCCAATACAAATACATCATGATCCATTTGTTCTATTGTGCCTCTTCCCCCTCTTGGAGGACTGCGTGAACCCTTCTGCGTTGTTTCCCTGGAGAACTACGTAGATCTTCGTTCACTGATTGATGCCCCCTCTCTGTTATTCATCTCCGGCTCTGATACCATGTGAAAATTTACAAGTTGCAGTGATAGATTTATTTCTCCTACTTATTATTTCAATAAGTTATTATTCAGAAATCTTCCATCAAATATCAAAATAAACACTACTGCAACATTCACAAATATATATGCAGAGAAATAAGAAATAGAGAACATAAGCACAAGAATCAATCACATGTACACAGTTATTTTTGGACAATTGTCCCCGAAAAAACCCAATGTGGGAAAACCAGTGCAATAGATGAGGGTTTTATTAATTCTTCAACAAATGATATCTTTACAGAGAAAATATTCAGTAGATAAATTCTGAACCACCTGACACTAAATACGCAGCTTACTTGGACAAATTTCTAATACCTAGAATAACCCATGCAAGCCCCTGCGTTAGTCTGTGTGATTCTCTGCACAGTCCCAGCGCTAGACTGCGTGAATATGCGTGGAGACTGCGTGGGGTCTCTGCATTGTAGCCTCAAGCTACCTTCATTGACCCACTGCTGCTCTCCGACCTTGATCTCGATCACCCCTAACCTCCTCTTGCTTCTGCAACTTCTCGCCTTGCAACTCTCCCACTGAGATCGAATTCTACATCATAATGGATCTCCTTTGGGTACTGAGTGTGTGCCCGGCTTATCTTCCAAGTGACCCTCAAGCCTTCTTTTATAATCTTCCTGTTGGAGAACCAACGGCCCAGATTAAAAGATTAATCAATGGCTAAGACTAAATCTTGACTTGATCCATGTTTTCTAGAAGATTCACACTCTAATTTATTAATGCCCTTTAATTATTTCCTTTTCCTAAGTTTAGACTTAGGGTCTCCATTAAAATAATTAATTATTTTAATAAGTCTTGAACCAAGTGGAATTTCCACAAACTGTTTTTGGGTTCTTTGGAATGTTGTTGTCCAAGCCTCCCTGCAAAGTTTGAGACTTGAAACACTTCTGGATGCTACAAAAGTCAACAATTTGTGCGACAAGGGACCCACCTCCACACAGGGATTTCACTGCTAAAGTCTATGAAGGCATGCATACACTACCCCTATGGATTTGAACCAATTTAACGATGGCTACTTTATTTATGAAGTCCGTGAGATTAAAGAGGCAGTAAGCCTGATTGTAAAACATTCCCCTGATAATAAAATTCTTGCCTGTGGATGTTTCTCGACAATTTGTCAGGATTTTACCACATAAAATCTTGGGTGGATTATTTGTTTCAGTCATTATTTCTCTTTCTTGAATGTTTGTACATACTTTGAAAACCAATAATTGGTATCAGAGCCAGCTTGAAGAGATCTAGCCATGTAGAAGGAGGTTGCACACAACTGCACAAAGCACAGATTCAACTATGTGTGTAACAAAGAAATTGTGTGTAAGTCCTCAAGTCCTCAAGCACACAGAGGGAGAACCTGAGCAAGATTTGTGGCAACAGAGGAGTAGTTTTTCCATTGTTGTGAAGGCCAGCCCATGTATGAAAGTGGCCGTTGGGTGGAAGGACCAGGAGTCGCGAATGTGGAGGAGCCTGTGACAAGTTTCCAAGCCAAACCCAATGGAGGAAGTTACATCGAGTGGAGACTCGAACAGAAAATCCAACCTTCGACTGGGGCCATTAGGTCAAACACATACTCAAGTAGAATCCATCGAGTGAGTCTAAGTAGGGAGCCACAGATCGTAGAGGAGATTTGATTGTGGGCTGCTAACTTCAAGCTACATTGCAGAGATATTTTTCCTATTAGCATAACAAAGGCGAATTATGTAGTGGAAACATACCACAGCCAAAATGGAATCGAGTACACTTAAGCTTTTTTGAAACCCTGGAGTTTGTTAAAAGAAATTTGTTAAACCCTCATTTGTAAAAGATAAATATATATATATAAAGAAACCAAGCTTGAAATGAGATTTATTGGGGTTTTGAAAAATGTAGTTTCTAAAAGGATTTCAAAACCAGATTTAGGGTTTGTGAAGTTGGGTGTGTGTGTATTTTTTAATTGTGTTGAGGATAACGGCGAAGGTGACAAATATTAAATTACAAGTTGAAAAATTTAATGGAAAAACAACTTCAAATTGTGGAAACTTAAAATAAGGGATTTACTAGTACAACAAGGGTTCCAAAAGGCATTGGAAGGCAACTGGAACAAACTTGCAACAATAACCGATGAAGAGTGGGAGACCTAGATGCTAGAGCCCTAAGTACAATTCGGTTATGTCTCGCTGACGATGTCTTCTTTAGCATCATTGAAGAAATAATAGTAGCAGGCTTGTGGATCAACTTAGAAGGCATTTGTATGACGAAATCATGATAAACCAGATCTACTTGAAGAGGTGTCTATACAAGCTGAAAATGAAAGAAGGTACGAAAATTGTAGATCACTTGAATGTGTTTAATACTCTTATTTTCCAATTGAATAGCATGGATGTCAATGGTGAAGATAAAGAAGTTACAATATTGTCTTCATTGCTTGAATCATGGGATCATTTAGTAACCTCCATTAGTGTGAAAATTTACAAACAGTTGCAGTGATAGATTTATTTCTCCTACTTATTATTTCAATAAGTTATTATTCAGAAATCTTCCGGCAAATATCGAAATAAATACTACTGCAACATTCACAAATATATATGTAGAGAAATAAACAGTAGAGAACATAAGCACAAGAATCAATCACATGTACACAATTATTTTTGGACAATTGTCCCTGGAAAAACCCAATGTGGGAAAATCACTGCAGCAGATGAGGGTTTTATTAATTATTCAGCAAATGATATCTTTACAGGGAAAATATACGGCAGATAAATTCTGAAACACTTCAGACCAGGGTTGCGGGGAAGCTTCATACCCCCTTCGCTCCCGCTCCGGAAACGCGCTCCGTTCGGGAGCGTTTAACTTGTAGAAACGCGCTAGCGCTGCTGTCGGGGCGTACAGGAAGCCCAGCGTTTCGATACAGCAGCTCCTGTTTTTGGGGCGTTAAGCGTTGAATGACGCTCGAAAGCCTTCCATTGTCATAACCGGGCGTTTTTAAGCGAGCGTTTAGGCGGTCCTTCGAGCAGCTCCCGTGAAAGCAGCTCCCGGCCGCCGTTGACTACTCTCTTCTGTAAGCCAGATAGGGTCACTATCTTCTTTACAACAAAGAACGCTAGCTTGTTCACCTGCAGTTCTAGCATTGCAATCCCCCACTATAAGGACTTCACCTAGCTGAGAATATATTGCAATATCTGTTTTTAGGGCTGCAAAGGGATCTTTGTGGTCAAGCCCTCTACTTTTGTAGATTTTTGAAACTTGCGGCTAAGATTAAAACTTGACTTGATCCATGTTTTCTAGAAGATTCACACTCTGACTTATTAATACCCTTTAATTATTTCATTTCCCTAAGTTTAGACTTTAGGGTCTTCATTAATATAATTAATTATTTTAATAAGTCTTGAACCGAGTGGAATTTCCACAAACTGTTTTTGGGTTCTTTGGAATGCTGTTGTCCAAGCCTCCCTGCAAGTTTTGAGACTTGGAACACTTCCGAATGCTACAAAAATCAACACTCCCTCTTAGCGAGGAAGGTGTTCTAACAGTATGCCTGCTGCATGCTGCTCTGAAGCACCCTCTGCGCTGTTGATCTCAGGATTCTGCTCCCCCATCTGCTGCACTGCTGCCCCCTGTACTGCTGCCTTTGACACTGCCACCGTCACTTGCTGCCTCTGTACCACAGCTCCCTCTGAATGCTGAATCCTCCATTCCTGCTACTGGAAGGGACTCTTCATCATCCTCATCTTCTCTCTGAAGTAGACAAACTTTGACTTTCCTAGAGCCTTTGTGAGGATGTCTGCCACCTGTTCTCCAATTGGAGTGTATTGCAACTAAACAACTCCGCGTTGTACACAGTCCCTGATGAAGTGACCGGATTTCAATATGTTTCAACCTATCATGAAACGCGGGATTCTCAGAGAGCTTTATGCAACTCTGATTATCATAGAAGATGTTGGTCGCTTCCATTTTCTCCTTGAGTAGATTCACTAGCAGTTTCCTAAGCCATATGGCTTCGCACGAAGCTGTGTTGGCTGCCATATACTCTGCTTTTGTTGAACTCAGTGCCACAGACTTCTGTTTCCTATTGCACCAAGAAGTCATTACTGATCCCAGACTGAAACAATACCCACTGGTACTCTTTCGATCAACTAAACTTCCAATCCAATCTGCATCAGTGAAACCACTCAACCTGACATCATTGTCACGGGTTTACTTCAATCCAAGCTCGACTGTCCCTTGAAGGTACGTGAGAACATGCTCGGTTGTTGCCCCATGTGCCCTCTTCGATTCCACCATGAATTGACTGAGGGTGTTAACAGTATAACAGATGTCTAGCCTTGTATTTACCAGATACATCGATGACCCTATGAGCTGCCTGTAAAGCGTAGGATCAACGTCATCATCTTCGGACGTGTCGATTTTCCTCCAGTTGGTGATCATTAGAGTGGTCATGGACCTACAATCCTTCATCTGAAATATCTTTAGAATCTTTGTAGTGTATCTTCCTTGACCAAGAAAGATCTCCCCATTCTGCTGCCAAACTTCCAACCCCAGAAAATAGTGCATCTATCCTAGATCCTTCATGTCAAATTCTTCAGCCAAATTCTTCCTGAAATTTGTGATGAGCCTTGATGATCCTATCAAGAACAAATCATCCACATACAATACCAGTATCAAATGCTCACTCCCTACTCTTAGGTAGTAGAGATTGGGATCTATTCTCAGATCACTTCGACGAACATAATCTTCACAGTAGTTGTCAATACGACCATACTGTGCCTCTAGGAGTCATACACCA
>JAXQQM020085091.1:0-26576 GCA_034641835.2 Pinus albicaulis
TAACTGCATAAACTAGTTTGAGGGAGTATAAAATCCCCTCAAGAGAATGGCCTAAGGGGAGAGAGAAAAATATAGATATACTCTGTTGGAGCCCTATTCAAGTCTGATATTCCCGTGCCTCCTGCACTTCCCAAGTATATTCAGGAAACCCTAGTTTCCTTGAGATGTTCATCACCCTATATGACATCTATTGTGCACACATCTTGGAAGAATTTTTGCGAGGCTAGGGCTGGATAGATCCAAAGGACGGTATGCTCGAAGGCCGTGGCAGGATTCAGGTGATCTCTCCACGTTTTGATTACTGTACGTGTCATTCATAATAAGAAGATCCATCTTGTTCCTGATGTTCACGTGTTTATGATCCTTTATACATGTGTAATAATCATTAATTGAACGTTTCATATTGTTTTTATGATATTATACATGGTTTTCACTAACATATAGGAACTATATATGTTGTACAACTAGGATTTTGTGTCCATTCTTTGTGGATTTACAAGTTCCGTAGCACAAAGTGTTCCAGGGGGTTTGCACCCCGCAAGATCTACATCAACCGAGGGACTTTCGAGTAAGTTCTGCAACCAGTAGATTCTAGTTTTTAGTATAGAAATTGGCTAAAGTGAGTCCTTCTTGAATGGCATGCCCCTGATCTGTGAAGGTTGTCAACCCAAGACCTTTAGGGTATTATTTCCCGAAACACTATGTTGGACATCTTCTTACCTCTCTCTGCTAATGACTCTCTGTCTGAGAAAATATTTCTCTCTGAAAGCTACTTTGCCCCTCACTACACTTAATCACTTAGATATAATCTTCGTCTGAGCACTACTCCGTCAGAAGAATTTGATCTTAAAATTCACTCTGTGTGTGTCTCCAAATGACCCTCAATCCTTCCTTTATAGTCTTCTCATTGAGAAATCAACGACTGAGAATAGATCTCTAATCAATGGCTAATATTATAACATGACTTGATCTTCACTTTCTGGATCATTCTCACTTTGTTTTATTAATGTCCTTTAATTATTTAATTTCCCTAAGTTTAGACTTAGGGTCTCCATTAAAATAATTAATTATTTTAATAAAACATTAACCGAGTGTAATTTTCACAAACAGTTTCTGGGTTCTTTGGAATACTAGTGTCTGAGCCTCTCCACAAAATTTTGGGCTTAGAGCACTTTCCGATGCTACAGAAATAAACACTCCCTCTTAGCGAGGAAGGTGCTCTAACTATATGCTCACCATCAAGATCCTCAACCACCGTTGTTACTGAATTGCATTCACGCTCTACTGACACTGCTACTTCCACTGTTGCATTCGTACTACATATCCCTCTCAAGTGTTGCATCTTCTATGCTGCTAACACTGCCACTGCTTACACTACATCTGCACTATAACTCAGCTGCTTAGATAAACAAATGAACTCATCCAAAACTGAACAAGTGTTAAGTGGATGCACCTCGGTGCTGAAGACTTTGATTGCTGGTAACTACTGCGTTGTCTCTCTGATGCACAGCGTAGTACTTCTCTGCACTTCGGTGCACTACACTACTACTGCTGCTCTACTCTACGTTGCTCCAGAAATGAGGGTTGCTAAGCACTACAGTGTCGTCTCCATCACTCCTCGGCTTCTACTAAAACTCATCCATCCCACTACTGATGATTATGGGCTCCCGTAGCAAGGTATTGATCCATGAGGTGGGCTCCTCAAGGATCTTGCCCAACTGAAGTTCAAAGCTAACTACAACTCTATGTCACCCCACTTCTTACCAAGAGAAGCATGGGCACTCATAAAAAACACATCATGCTCGATCTTTGCAGCTACAACTATCAAATCGTGTTGATCATCCTTGTCCTTTTTCTTCAAAGGACATTGTGATGCAAAGTGGCCCATCTCACCACATCTGAAGAATTTCACCTTTGAGACATCTCTCTTTTATCTATGTTTCCCTTGCTTCCCTTTTGATGTAGGGCTGCATTTTCCTCCTCCTCTGGACCCTTAGATACACTCCTGCTGCTATCATCAAGCTTGCACTTTACTATATCTCTCCTCAACTCTTCCTCCTAAAGTGTTGACCACATATGCTCCCAACTAGGAAACGTAGCCCTTCCCAGAATGCTCTAGACAAAAACCCACCACTCCTCCGTGATTGCGTTAACCGCCACCCTCACCTTATTTTCTGCAGTTGGGGTGGATCCCACGACTGCCAATTGGTCTCGAATCTCCTGAAGCCTCATATGGAACGAAGCAATGCGCTCCCCCTTCTAAATCCGGATCATGTGGAGCTTCTGCTCCAGGTACATCTTGCATTACTCAGAAGTTCCTTTGTAAAACAAAAACAAATCTGTATCACATCTCCCTCACAATTTTCGCTAAACTAAACGGGTAGCAATGTGATCCGACCCCATTATGTTATATTAACCTCTTGCACTTTTCCATATCGGAGTTGTACTTCTTAAGTTGATCTGGATTTGTAGGTAAAACAACCACATTTTCCACGAACGACTTGAGATCGAATTCATCTAGAAGGAATTGAATCCTTTCCTTCTAGATTACATAGTTGGAGGAACCCTCCAACCGGTCCTGATCTCTAAGACCATGAGCTGCCATCTCAGCTTAAAACTATTGAACTACTTTCTCTTTCAACCCCTCTATGCATCATAGGAACGCTTACGCACTCCTTTTGGAACTTGTAGATCTGTTGCCCTGATCTGCTACTTAGATCTTGGAAAAATGTTGTCCTCGGCTAGGAACTCACTCAGGAAGAATTCCCCGCTACGTGATTTTTCTTTATTTTGACGCTTCTCTGCTCGAAAACCACCTGTAGAAAAATTGTGTCCCTCTGGCTCTGCGTGAAGGCTCTTCACTGCTCCCTCTGCCTCGAAAAAGTTTTGAAAGGGAATTCCTACCTCTTTATCGACTCACTCAGAGAGAGACAACCTCGAAAAAAACCCTCCTTTCTAGAACTGCGTAATCCCTCTGGGGATTCGATCTACTGCTTCTGTAGCAATTCGAACTTGACTTCAGATTTAGATATGCTCTTCCTGTTTCACATCAAATGCTCCGATACCATGTGAAAATTCCTGTATCTGACAATATAAGGAATCCTACTGCAACTATCTGAGTTACTTCTCCTATTGTGTAAATTATATTTACATAATTAATTTAGACATGAATTATTGAAGTAAATACTAAAGCAACCTACAATGACTAAAATATGATTCAGAAACAAGGAAACTCAGCAAGAAATCAATCACACATAAGACACAATTATTTTTGGACTAAGTCCCCGGAAAAACTCAATGTCGGAAAATTGGTGCAGCAGATCTGAGGGTTTGTATTATTAAGTAGTAACAAATCCTGAATACATCTATGAATACCTCAAGGGTTATTCAGTTACAGAGAAAAATACTGGAAGAAAGAAATGTGAGTCTTACCTCACTTAATCACTGTAAAATCTAGTTGATCTAGATACTGGAAGAACCGCCTCTGGAGGTCTCTTCGTAGGCAGTGCGTCACCTCCTCTGAGGATTGCATCACCTAAGCAAAGGATCGATCTAACTCCCAGAATCAGAGATATCAACCTCTCATTCTCACACCTAAGCTTCCAGCTTCTGGATCTGATCTGACAGCTGAATCTCAGAAACCCTTTGAACCTCTGCGCTGGCTCTATTGGATGTCTTCCTGCCTCTCTCTGTTGATGATTATTCGGTTGAGAAAATATTTATCTTTGGAAGCTACTCTGCCCCTCACTGCACTAAATCACTTAGATCTGATCTTCTTCTAAGCACTACTCAGTCAAAAGAATTCAAACTCAAGATTCACTTTGTGTGTGTCTCCAAATGACCCTCAAGCCTTCCTTTATAGTATTCTCCTTGAAAAATCAACGACCGATATTAGATCTCTAATCAACGGCTAAGATTATAACATGACTTGATCTTCGCTTTCTAGATCATTCTCACATTGTTTTAATAATTCCCTTTAATTATTTAATTTCCTTAAGTTTAGACTTAGGGTCTCCATTCAAATAATTAATTATTTTAATAAAACATTAACTAAGTGGAATTTTCAAAAACGGTTTATGGGTTCTTTGGAATACCAGTGTCTAAGCCTCTCCACAAAATTTGGGGCTTAGAGCACTTTCCAATGCTACAAAATTTTAAAAAAAAATTAGGTGATTTTTTTTCCTTGAATTCATGAGGAAAGTATCCCCTGTCACACCTCCTATAAGGGTGATGCCGATGACAATCATGATGTCTATCCGAACCAGAACTAGAATGGTAAATGTACTCATCGCTCCTCCTATCCAGAGTGTCCAACAACCTGCCATCTCTCGCTGTATCAACTCTATTTGACTTGTGTCTACCATGAGACCTACTACCATATGCCCCATTAGTTATCTCCTCTTGTCCATAGATGATCCTAAGTGGCCCTTGTTTCTGAAAATATGATAAGCTTTGAAGAAGTATTGCATTCACCTCTTCTTTTTTCTCTTGTGCCTGTATGATCCTATCATTATCCACCTGACTCCTTATTTATTCCTTTAGGCTTCTCAATGTGTCTATCAAATCAGAAGAATGCCCACCATGTTGCTCATATGACTCATAGGCAGATTCCTTGTATTCTACCATATTTCTATCCATGTTGATCTTTCTCCTTCCAGGTATAATATGTCAGCTAAATCAAATAGCAATAAACCAACGTACCTTAGTGTAATTTGGGGAGGACACTTCGTGCAAGATCAGTGAATCAACGTAATACATGTATAGATATCATCATGAAAACATATAAACATAAAAATGTCTAGGCATATAAACACATAAATGTCATTCTAGTTGGATTACAGCCATCAATGCATGACCATACCAAATGCACACCAATGCAAACTTGACCAGACACACAACCATAAGACAAACCATGCACGAGCATAAGCAATGTTTAACCCAGCATGACTGACTAATGCATATTCAACATATAACATTACACAAGCAAACATGCACAACAAATACACAAGCATGACCCAAATGTGACCTAGCATAACCAAGCAATGCATATACAACATGTAACAATATGTAAGCAAGAGTGCACACACAATATATAAACAAAAACAACACACAATCAATCCTACATTTATGACATCATGTCGACAACAACATCATCATCACTTCCATGGAGACACCACTGCCACCATGGAAAAAAAACATGGATGCAACAACCACATACAACATAGGTTTGAGAAACACATAAGCAATCAACATAATGCATGATCAACACACTACCCATCCATTTCGAGAGTTGAACTATGCTCTGATACCACTTTGTAACACCCTCTTCCCACATCTACCCAAGTAACCAACCAACTAGGGTAAATATGCAACAAGATGATACTAATATGAGATTCAACCTCCTATATGACCTTAAGGAATTGGAACCAACATAAACCTAACAAACAGACCTTAAACAACATCAACAACACCACCAAGTGGTAACCCAACCACCCGGAGACCTGAACCCTGAGTAGGAACTATTTTTTGACCATTTTGAGCCTTATCCGCAGGAGTTTAAGGGAAAGGGAGTGGATAAAAGCCTATAGCCGTGGCCATGCTAAGGCAAGGTCGCGGCCAAGGCCACAAAAATTCAGTTATGTGCCTGCAACTCCGAGATTTGTGCCACATTTTAGCCCCAAAGCCTAGGTTACTGCCCAGAACTTCATGAAACTTTAGGAGAGGATAAATCACATTAAAAAAAAAGGTATGGAAGAAATCACATCATCAAGAACTCATTTCGACCCCTCCCAGCCATGACAGGAATTTCGTCAAACTTGTCACAAATATTACATCTACAAGTGTAAACAACATATTTAAACATATGGGTCTCATACTTTTCTGAGAATCGCTAAGAAGCGTTTCTCCCTTACATCATAAGCTGAAATACCATCTAATTTACCATATATACATTGTGCATTCATTTACAAGTAAAAACATGGATAGATCCATATATCATCACTGATAAAATACATGCTTATAACCAACATAATAACAACAGAAATACCATGGATATAACAACAATAGAATCCACATAATAACCAGTACATTTGCATACCAAATACCAAAGGAATGAGCTTCTCCTTAATGAGTGTAAAATCCAACCAGAAATGGGATTTTCATGTTCCACTCGACGATATATTGGTTGAGCCAAATCTCTCTTCATCCAATCACCCCCGTGCCATATTCGAAGCATGAACGTGGGAATCAAACCAAAAAAAAAACCACGACATCCCGAGGCTAAACCACCTAACCCTCATCAATAGAAATCAATATTTACCATGATCCATCTTGGATCACTAGGCCAACATAATGAAAATGTCATAACCGAATTTATCGTGATCTACCTCGATCAGTAAACCAACACAAGCATGGATATCACCGAGAGATACTCTCCAAGATTCACCTTATATCCCAAACCCGAGATTCCTAGGCCCATGGCGATACACTTGGTCTAATATACCCCTTTTCTAACATTTCCTTCAACTGCAATTTTAACTCTACCAGCGCTAGTGTACTCATCTTGTAAGGTCATTTTGAGGATGGAACTGCCCCTCGTACCAACTAAATAGAAAATTCTACTTCCCTATGCGATGGAAACTCTGAAATATTTGTTGGAAATACATCATGAAACTACTGCAAAACTGGATACATGTTCAACACATCTGCATCCTCAACTTATTTACCTTTGTCACTAGAGATATGAACTGCAAATAACACACAATGAACATGTCATAACCGGCTTTACCATGATCTACCCGATCACTAGGCCAACATAAGCATGGATATCACCGAATTATCTCTGCCTAAACAATGAGGAATTTTCCTGTCTCTTAGTCTCTCAAGCTTTACCGCAACCCACAATCTAAATCAGGGTTCACTATGCCCTAAACTGAGACATACTCTCCAGGATTTACCGTATATCCCAAACCTAGGATTCCTAGGCCTGATGGAGAGCAACCACCTCTAAAATTTACTGTATATCTCGCCATTCATTGGTCGAGGATTCCTAGGCCTACTGAGGCAACATACTATCTTGCTTTACTGAAACCCACAGTCTAGTTCAGGGGTTACTAGGCCATGTGTTATATCAATTCGAATATCCACCCCACTTAGCTTCAAATCCATCCGATAATCTAGCTAAACCAAACACATGAGAACTACAAGACACCATGGGTATCCGGAAAGGCAAGGCTAGGCCGAAAACACTGTCACACCTGGAAAAAATCATGCCAAGACAACAAGAAACCACATGCAATACCATGAATTCCAAATTTAGCAAGGAAAAAACACATGCAAATAGATACCTGCCAAGAATCCCGTTGTAGCTGCTTGATTCCTGCTTCTCCTTACTTGCTTCCTCCTTTTTCTTGCTTACTTTCCTTTTTTTCTCCAATGCCAAAACGCTTCAAAAAAATCTAAGTGTCCAAGAGTGAGTGAAAGAGAGAGAGAGAATAATGAGAGAGATCCAAAAAATTGCACTGACAAAAGGTACCAAGTGATCCTTAGAAAGCCTTTTTATAAAAGAGGCCTTTATTTTCTTCATTTTCCATTATTTTCCTTCAATTTTCTCCTCACATGCAACTTGTGACCTTTCATCTTCATTTTCTCCTAATTTCCATTATTTTCATAAAAAAATGTGCCAAAAAATCTATTTTGCCTCTCCAAAGCCTTTGCCTTTGCCTATTTCCTTAGCCATATTAAACCAAATTAACACTCCCTAGGATGTTTTGCCCAACGTTCAGCTTGGAATAAGTGTCCCATCAACAGTGGTTATTATTTTTAATTTTATTACATGGAATTTTCACTAGGGTTGCTACACCTTCTAATCCTGCACTCATGAACCTAAGTGGTAGCTCATTACCTTGATCATCATTTTGAGTTAATACGATCGTTATTGAAGAATCTAAGGCAAAATTATACAACAAGAAATATTTCTCAAAGTAAAGGCTATACAATTTTGGTACTTTAGGTATTACTTGTTTTATTTGGTAAAAAAACATAATTTTCTTTTTGGTCCCATTTATATATTGCATCCTTCTTAATCATGTCTTGTAGTGGCTTGACAATCTTTCCATAATCTCAAATGAATTTCTTGAGTAAATTGATCTTTCCCAGTAAGGATTACATCACCTTTTAACCAATAACATAAGGGATCCAGTAATAATCTTAACACATTTTGGATCCACTTTGATACCACTTTTCGCTATTTTGTGCCCCAAAAGGTTCCCTTCAGACACTATAAATATGCTTTTCTTTGGATTCAAAGATATTCCATATTTTTTGCGCCATTCAAAGATATCCTTTAAATTTTCTAGGTGATCACATATTATTTTTGAGAATATTGTTACATCCTCAAGATGAAACACCACACTTTGACCAATCAACAGGATCTTTGGTTCCGCATGTTATGCCTTGATTCCCCAGGAACAAAGAAACAAACTTGGTGCAAGGAGTCGAAAGTGTATCTTCTTGGGGTACTTAGATACCAAAACAACATATTGTCTCTACAATAAGGTAAATAAGAAGTTTATATTATCTAGAGATCAGATTTTCTTAAATCTTCCAAGACTAACAATGTTGTTGATCGACAACTTGATTGGTTGGACAAATTCAGTTGTGAAAAAACTTTTCATGAATTTGATAATGAGATTCCACATCTTGAAGGGGGGATTTGTATCATGGATCAATCTATCAAATCTCCTTCTGAAACACTCTCTCCCCCTCGTGAAGTTCTAACCACTTCTTCAGATTAGGAAGACACTTAAATCATGTGAATGAGAGGATTAGAAGGTTAAAACTTGATGCATCCCCATCTATGTCAAAAGAGGAACTTGGACCATCTCAAAAAGGTCCTCCAAAATGGCTCATTAAAATCCTTGAAAATTTTCATCCTAGTGAGGTTGGAAAGACAAGAACTAGAAGTTCCAGCAGACAAAATGGAGGTGATGTAGATGATTTCAATTTAGTTGGCGATATAGATGTTTCTTATGATTGTGAATTAAACTTGTCTACTAATTTTGAACCGACTTCATTTGAAGAAGTTACTTCTCATGATGAATGGAAAGAATCAATTCAAAAAGAGTATGATGAACTCATAAAGAATGGAACATGGAAGTTGGTCAACCCTCCATTTAGAACCAAACCAATTGGCTACAAGTGGGTCTTTAATAACAAGTATAAATCAAATGGCTCACTTGACAAGCACAAAGTAAGGCTCATGACAAAAGGATTTGCACAAAAAGAAGGGGTCGATTATGAAGAGACCTTTCCCCCACAACCAAATGGGTCACCATCCAAACTCTCTTTGCCTTGGAAGCCAAAATGGATGGAGAGTCCATCAAATAGATGTAAAAATTTCTTTCTTGAAAGGATACCTGAAAGAAAATGTTTTTTCTGTCTCAACGAGAAGGTTTTGTTGTGAACGGAAAAGAACAAAAATTATGTAAACTCATCAAATACTTGTAAGGCATAAAACAAGAACTGTGAGCTTGGTACGAAAAATTGACTAGCATCTTTTGAAATTAAATTTCAAACATTTTAATATTAATGGTGCAACTATATTTGTCAAGAAAGTTGGAAAAAATATTGTTTATCTTTTGGTATATTTAGATGATCTATTGATAAGAGGGAACAATGAAAATTATATTGCATCCATAAAGAAAGCATTTGAGATGATAGATTTGGGAAACCTTCATTACTATTTGGGCATTGAAGTAACCCAACATCCGAGATATATATTCCTCTTTAAAAATAAGTATAATGGAGAATTGTTAAACAAGTTTGGCATGGCTAAATACAATCCTTTGTCCACTCCAATGGGACAAAATTTAAATCTCACATCTAAAGAAGGAAATGAATTTGAGGATGCAACTAAGTATAGACAACTTGTGGGAAGTCTTATCTACATCACCACTACCAAACTAGATATTTCATTTGTTGTTGGAATCCTTTCCACGTTTATGTAAAAGCCTTGTGAGGGCCAAAAAGAGTTCTAAAGTACTTAAAATGAGCTCAAGACTTTGGACTCAAATATTCGTAGGTGGGTGACTTCAACTTGATTGGATATTCCGATTCAGACTTTGATGGAGATAAAGAAAATGAAGTGTCTACTTCAAGCTATGTTATGAGTCATGGATCAGGATTTGTCTCTTGGAGGTCACACAAACAATCAGTTCTGACAGATTCCATAATAGAGACATAATATGTGGCAGTTGCAGAAGCAACCAAGGAGATTGTGTGGCTTAGGAAAATTCTTGAAGATTTGCAAGAGAAACAAGTACAACTCTACTCCGCTTCTGATTGACAATAATTTTGCAATTAAATTTACCAAGAATCGAAAATTTCATGATCGAACCAAATGTATCAATACAAATTATCATTTTATTTAACAATATGTAGAGGACTATTGACCTATGACATTGTTCCACAAATGAGTAAATTGCACACATATTCACCAAAGCACTTAGAAGAGAAAAGTTTGAAAGATTCAAAATGATGCTCAGACTCACAAACACCCCTTCAAATTAAGAGGGGGAATGTTAGGCACGTAATCCTTCAAGATTAGGTGAAATTATGTAAATGTGTAAATAGATAAATCCCATAAGTTAGAATAGGAAAAGACCATGGAATTTTTATCCCAATGGTCATCATTCTAATTGTATGTAATTATATTCATATTAATGGAATGCAACACATAAGGAGTTACCTATTCATATTAATGGAATGCAACACATTAGGAGTTACCTATTCATATTAATGGAATGCAACACATTAGGAGTTACCTTCTTGGCCTGACAGTTATCTGCATATATTGTGCATAATAACCTTTTGCATATATTGTGCATAATAACCTTGAAATAAACAAACTTACCTTGGTTGATAATTTATGTGTGAGTGAATGACATGTTTTATTAAAACAATAAATCTACCCAACAATAATGCCACCTCATCCCCATCACACGTGAGCTATCTAGTCGAGCATTCAAGCACCCAACATGGGGTATATGGTAGAAATACATTAAAAATAAATGCTTTTCAAATTGCAATATCTCGGTCATTTAAAGTACAAAATGGATAATTATTTAAAATTATGTATTTTTTATGTATATGATATATTTGTGAATAGTTTCTTGAATCTATGTCAATAATTTTTTAGAAAAATGGTTTGAGATTCATAAATCCATTAAACTGATTGTATCTAATATTGACTACTCCAAATGTATAAACCCCAAAAGATGAAAATTTGGTATAATGTAATTGATAGAAATACTCAAGGAGACTAGATCACAAACTAGATCACAGGCATTGATCATTTAAAGTGAAATGGTGTGAGATTTATCAAGGGTAAAAGATGGAAACCCTTACAAAGCCTGATGGCATGAATCGATCAAGGGTAAAAGACAAACACACTTATAAATCTAAATAGCATGATTTTTTATGAGAGTAAAAAAGAAAGACCTTTATGAATTGCTAACAAGAGTAAAATATGAAGACCCTTACAATGTATAATACCTAGAAAGATAATATTTCACACCAAAGAACATAAAAGGGCTAGTCAACAAGTATGAGAGAGGAGATTATGAGATTATTAGAACTACACACATGTTTTGTCATTCATTTCTAGTGTGTGTATAGAGAGATTGCAAATGATGTACGAAAATATTTTAAAATAATAATTTTTTTGAAGAAGAGATATAAAAAGATGCAAAAGAACAACATTGTCCTATTTTTTATAATCTCTCCTAAAATTCATACACCTCTAAATTATTAAAATTACATATTTTATTGCTAAATCACAATTTTTTCTATTTAAATTAATTCATATCTTCAACTTTACTATAAAATTAGAATTTATAATAAATATAATTACAATTTAAACCATTTTCAAATAAATTATATATATATAAATAAATAAATATATATATATATATATTCTTTTCACTTAATCATAAACTAAGTATCATCACATAGACCATGAACCACATAAAAATAAAAATTAAAGCTTTTGATTTCTCACGATTTATATTCCATGTCTCATCAACATATATGAACACCTTCTTTATATAGTAAAAGAAGAGGAGCAATATGAGAAAATTCCTTATTTTTCCCTTTCTTCATCAAAATATGGTAAAAAAAGAGTGTGGAATATAGTACAAAGATAAGTTATGAACCAAGCTTTTGATTTCTCACGGTTTATATTCCATGCCTCATCAACATATATGAACACGATCTTTAAATAGTAAAAGAAGAGAGGCAATAGGAGAGAATTCCTTACTTTTCCCTTTATTCAGGGAAATATGGTAAAAAAAGAGAGTTTGGAATATAGTATAAAGATAATGAATTACAGTTGGTAGTTCGAAACGCGTCGATGATTTCAAAATTTATTATGTGATTTCCCGAAAGAGTTATATATTTTTAAAAAAATGAATTTATTGATAGACCCAAAGGTACACAATTCTATGCGTTGCTAAGTATATCTTCTAAGTTATGGTCACATCAATTTGAGGTCACGTGGTAAGCCTTTAGATGTTATGAGTCTAAGTCTTTAGTCTTCTTTTCACAAGGTTAAATTTTAATAATGGACTTTTATAAAACATAATAATCCGTATCGAGGCCTTTTACAAAACGTAAAAGCCCATACTAGTAACTACCCTCTAGCAAGTTCCAAAAAGGCGTTTCTTTTGATGGTCACCATAAGATCTTAACGTATATTCCCTTTATATTTTGAGATTTGTCGTTTCTGCTTACTTGTAAAGATTCCCCTAGAAAAATCATTATTTTGCTCTGTTCATATCGAGTCCTTGAAAGCTGCACGTACAATGGCGGTGATTAAATGCTGCCCATGGAACCTTCAATGTCGGTTATTAAAATTTATTTTTTCATAATTCTAGTAAATAATACTATTTTATTTGTAAACTTTTAGTATATTTAAGTTACGTGTAATCAATTTTTATATAGGATTTGATTTTATTTTTCATTATTTTATACCTGCTTTTAGTATATTTAAGTTACATGTAATCTATTTTTATATAGGATATGATTTTATTTGAATTTTCATTATTTTATCCCTGCTTTTTGATATGACATATAATAATCAGTTTGGGTTTGTTTTGTTTTTTTAATGCTTTGATTAAATAATTGGTATAGTAAATATTTTAATATTTTATTTTATTTATTTTTTTTTCATAGTGGGTGGGTGTCAAGGAGATTTGATCCTGTGACTTTTCAATCGGAAAAGCACTTAATATTGGGGACTTAATCGATTGAGTTAACCCTTGAAGTTTTATTTTATTTTATTGTTATTTGGATTTTTATTTATATATTTTGTGGTTGAGTAGCTAATTGGAAATTTTATTTTAAATATTTTTCCTTAAAGTTGGTGTTAATTTTACAACAAGATTTCAATTATTTTCATAAATAAAATAATATAATTTTTTTTTTTTTTTTTGTTAAGCTTGGCAGGACTACATATTCAATATGTCTAATATATCACCCTAATCTAGATTGATATTCAATATGTCTAATATATCACCCCAATCCAAATTGATAATTGAACCAATAACTTCACGTCAAAAAATGTCTTAACAAAACACCTAAATCTAAAACCTCATAAACATATAAAAATAAATTTTAATATATAAAAAAAAAACAATATTTTAAATAAATAAATATTTAATCACTTAATATATAAATATTTTTTTCTTTTCTATTTAATTTTTATTAATTTTCTTTTTTAATATTATTTTCTTCTCGAGTGTGATCACTTCACTCTACTTTTCAAAATAAAAGTAAACTCCATTACAACCTTTGTTTATTCTTGGTAATGCACATTCCATACTCCCTATAAATTCCAAAGAAAATCATGGCATAGAAAGCATAAATAACACTTATTTGCTCACAAGTAATTCGTCCAAATTCCAAAAGGAAACCCTCCTCGTATAGAAAAGGAAAAATGATAATATATAAAAGTGAAATTAATTAAAAATCAATAAAATTAGTTTGTTAAGTTGTGGTTGTTGTAAAAATAATTTAAGTTTGAATTTTGGAATACAAGTACTGTAAACCAAGTTATATGTGAAAGTGGGTAGTAATCTTTTCTTTTAAAAGAACAAATTATAGCCAAATAGTAGGATTGTTGGGTGGATGTAACTTGCTCTGTGGGAAACCAAGTTGGCCACCTAACAATATTGTAAGTCATCCAAAAACAATAAAGTTTATGTCTTTCCAGCCACACAAAACATGATTGTATGTCTATACAAATCCTATCATCTACTTGCCTACTTGCATGACTGTCTACACAGTTAAAAGCAAATGTTATCCGCATGTTTAGAAACATCATCAAAAATTGCAGAAGGAAACAACATAATGACTACTCAACTTCCTGAGCTGAGGCGGATTCCACAGGTGTCGGGTCTTGAGCAGTGTACCTTGGGAATTCAGTTGGAGAGAGAATGCATGGTAAGTGATTTTCAATGCGTCTTAGACACCTGTCTTTCTTCTGACTGGAACTGGAGTTTTTCGAATTCCTTTTTTTAGTTCGGGAAGTCACGTATAATAGTGGCCATACTCATAGCTACATGTTCCAGGGCCTTGCCCAAGATTCCCTTCATGGACCAATACAGGAAGAGGGTGTGTCTAAATTGAGTAAGGCGTCCTCGGGTGTGCCCAGGGTCAGGCACCAAACCCCTCCAATCCTCGGCCTCAATGTCCATTGACTCTGTATGGAGGTTAAGACTTGCCTCCCATTCCTCAACCAGTTGACAAATTTCCTCCTCAGTGCTTTCATGGTAGGCTTCCACAACTTCCTTGATGATATGCCTAGTGGGTTTCCAGCCTTTGGATTTTCCATTGGGCGAACTGGACTATCCCCCATTCTGTTTTCCTTTATTCTTCTTGCTCCGTCCCCTCGGGGTAGGGCTACAAGACAGAGTTCGAGCTCGAGCCATAGTTGCAATATTTCGGTCAAGGGGGATGCCAACAGGCATAGTGCATGCAGGAAGACAAAGCCCATAATGACCTAGCTCTTGGTTCACGTTACTAGTATGCCCACATGTCCAAAGATCAACATGCAAACGTAAAACCAGAACACAGAGCAAGTCGGCCATCCTATTTCCATCTAACTTTGTACTCAAATTCTCCAAGACAAACAGGGGTTTCCTCATTTTACCCCGGGCCCAGTGGAAAGACAACAACCTGGACAAGAGTATGGTTGCTCTACTGGGTTAACAGTAACGTGGCCCAACACTAAGGAGTAGCTCACACGACACAGATCGACACACAGTGGGAGGGTCAAAAGGTCTTCCCCCTTCCCTACTCCACCCGAAATTCCCATAACTCAATGTCTGCGACACCACACAGAAAACCCAGAGCCGGTCTAGCTCAACCCAAGACAGATGCAAACCCCAGAGAAGAATGGTTTCCCGGACCCAAATATAAACGAAACATCCATGAATTAAACCCCTATGAGACAACCAGACCCCATACATAATCGAAGCAGCCATGAAATTTTGATTTAAGACAGACTCATACCATGTCCCAACAACAATTAAGACAGATGCATGGTTAGTCTAAGTTGGACACAGCCTACCCATGACAATTACCCACAACTTCGAATTAAGCCAACTCAAAACCGAGACCTACATGACACTCTTCATGGAGGCAGAGAATAAGAAATGGATTACATACCAGATTACTAGTGCTAGGGGTTGATTAAGGCACATCTGTGTTAGCCACCTGACGTAGCTGCTACCACCATTCACCACCTTCGTTCAAGCCTGAACCAGAGACTCACCACCGATGAAATTCATGCAAAATAGTAATTGCCTCAAATGTTTAAACCCGTTGCCACCCTCTTCCTTTTTGCATGCGCCTGACCTGCCATCCTTACCACGCATGTAGAGGCCGGTGGGGTTGTCCTTCACAACGTCCTTCATTAATTGCAATGAGTGTGGCACGTCTCCAGGTCACACCACGATCAGGGAGAAAGTGGGTAGCAATATTTACAATATATGTATATAGTGAATTTGTTACATTTAAGGATAAACTTAAAAAAAAAGTAATGTCATAATTTTTAATAATTATCTTAATTTTGTATATATTATGTCATAATTTCTAATGATTATCTTAAGTTTGTATCTATCATGTCACATTTTCTAATGATTATCTTAACTTTGTATATATTCAATATAAATAGGGATAGAAGTAAATCAAGGGTTAAATTTTCCGATGTTCAAAAGACCAAAGGTTAAAATGAATTCATATTGTTTTTTTCATTGAATGCTTTCAAACAACGTGAACAAGTAACCATGGCTTAATTTCTTATCCTTAATGGACACAAACATCCTAAGATAATTATGGAGTCCATGCTAGTTTAGTTTCCATGGGTTACTGGAAAAATAATTAATAGTTTCGTTATCACATTATTGCATAGATGATTTGTGTTTTTATGAAGTTATGTCTCTAGGCTTTATATATTTGGCCTTGCCTTAAGTAGCCCTATTTGAAGGAGTGACTTTCCTCTACAACACTCGTGTTCTCACTTTGGCTTTGCCATGAGCCTCCCGAAGAAATCTTATAGTTATATTTTAGCAATTTATTATATTATATTAAATGCCGTTGACCATGTGGAATTGCAATGAGGTTAAATCAATTAATGGGGTTGTAGAGAAAGTAGCCAAATGATAACCAACTATAGGTGAGGGTATTTTTTAAGGATTCAAATATTATGCTTATACATATTATTATAGGCAACCATTCTTGTTTGAAAAATCACACATATAAAATGTAGGAAAATATTCAATAAAAAACATGTAATTTACTATTAAAATTGGTAAATTGTTGTTGAATATCATCAATTTAATGATATATGTGTAAAAGAATTAGTGAATTTTTAGACAAATGGGTGAATATTTTTTTAGAAAATATCCAAAAAGTAGATAATTGGCGAAATTTCACCCCTACAAATTTCCCTGTTATAGGGCCCTATAAATATGGTTGCTTTGCAATGACATCACTTGTGAGTTGATCCATTGTTTAAGGATAGAATCTTATTTCTTATTGTTATTCTTATGCTTCCAACAAGGGAGATATTAATAGACATTAACAAAGATATAATCAATAAGGACTTGACTTGAGGAAATCACTCTTCAATTAAAAGGTCACAAGTGAATTTATCTCTCATGCTAACAACATATATGACTTGTAACTAGCCTCACCTTCTTTTCACGAGCACAAGCACATGTTGCAGTTATCCAATAATGTAGTAGATATTGAAAGATCAAGTGCATGCATGAGAGAAAAGCTAGAGAAGAAAGAAGAACACAACAAAATGTTTTAGGTGTTTGTAGGCTTAAACACTTTATATTGGAGAATCTTGACTCAATAATAAAAAAGACGATATATGAGTGAGGGTTGAGTTGTGTATGTATAGACAACTTAAGTAAGACATCCTCCCAAGAAGAGTTATGGGTCCACAAAAGTAGGACACACTTCCCAAGAGGGTTATTGACCTTAGATATCAACGTTGACTAGGTCAACCTTAACCGCTCCTAATAATATAATAAAATAATAAATTCTTCATGCATTTCCAAAGCCTTTTCCATTTCCTTTTCCAATTTCCTTAGCCATAATAAACCAAATGAACACGCACACTAGGATTTTTTTCCCAACACTCATCTCAGAATAAGTGTCCCATAACCATGGTTATTATTTTGCCTTTATTAACTTTTATTACATGGAATTTTCACCAAGGTTGTTACAATATGATAGGTATACTAGATATATAATTGATTATTACCTAATAAGGGACTATGAGGACATTGAATCCTTAATACTTCAACCACAATGTTGGTCTCTTTAGCAGTCATGGAGAAAAGTTGAAGCCTATGTTAATTGATTAGAAATAGAAAATGAATATATTTCCTTAGTTAGGAAAAATGAATATGTGGCCCGTGGCTTTCTTTTGTCTCATAGAAATTGTTTGGAGGATGGACCAACCTATGGGTTAGTTTCCTTAGAGAAATTTGAGCAAGACTATTCCCTTAGGATTGAAAATAGTGAAGTCAAGAAGAGCTTGAAATTCCTTGATTGGACCTACACAATGTAGAAAGTTCGGCAATGGAATTTTTTAGATCCAATTATTGGTCACATGGAATGAAAAGGGGCCATGATTGATAACTTATACACAAGGGGGCTTAAGAGTAGAAGACTAGAACAAGCAGAACCCCTTCAAGTGTATGTGTTAGATGAATAGTAGCTAGTGGGCCAATGTACTCATTAACTAGATCAAATTAGTATATCAATGTATTATTACCCCAATGACCTTGTGCCTAATTGACATAGTCATTAAGTGATGGGATTTGGAGATCCATTAGTTAATAGACACATCAACAAGATCAGACCAGGATAAAAGGATATGTGCTAGGAATTCCCAGTGGCTCGATGTCTCGTTAACAAAACTAGTAGGAGACAAAGATGATGGAATTGTTAGTTGATGATACATCAACTAGACTGGTCCAAATGAATGGAGGCTTATTGTGTGGTTTTATCGATGACTAGAGGTCCAATTAATTTTAAGGAAGAGGAGATATGGAAAACTTACTTTTCAAAATGAGGAACACCTAAGGAATTACCTAGATCTAGATGTTGACCATTGAATGGGACTTGTTGCACGATTAGACATATTACATATTTCCATCAAATTGGATTTTGGTAGTTTCCCTAATTTTGTTGACTTTTTAGTTAATTGATAAAACTTAGATTTGAGAGTTTAGAAGTCCAAAAATAATAATTGCTAGCAATTCCATTTTATGAAAATTTTGATCTAGATGCCAATAGAGCGTACAAGAGGCTCATAACATGGATGCTCATATGTCATGATGATGTGGGTTGCTGACGTGGCTCAATTATCATAGAGGAGCTAATGTGGTAGTTGAGTCAAGTGCATGACATCATTCAAGGCATCTAAAAGGTTGACTTGTCAAACTTAATGTAGGTCTAAAAATCCAAAACTTCCATTAGTGAACATTTGGAAAATCCTAAATGTTGACATAACTTCGATTGAGCTTGTTAGATGCTAGACACTTTCCCATCTCTAGGCAGATTCCGGATAATGAGGAATCTAGAATCTGTTAGTTGTCATTCTTGTCAAGTTTATTATAGTTTGACAAAAATCGGATCTATAACATGTTAAATCCATAAATCCTAGAAAATGTGCCTAATGGGAAAACCCATATTTAAATTCTAGTTGGATGACCCCCATGGAGAAACTGTGGAGTCCATGTGAAAACACCATGGGTTGTGTTGTGAACCAAAGGGAGATGACATGATCACAAACATGTCAGAGATGACATGGTCATTGACATGGCACTATTGATGTGGTCATGGATATGTCACTGTTGAAATGGAAGTTAAGTCGGTTGTCGCTAATGTGGCATGCCAACATGGTACATTGGTGTGGCATGTAAAGGCCATGAAGCAGACATGGCAACTGATGCGGTGCCATGTGGCAGAGATGATATGGAGAGCAGGAGTTCGTGATCCAGAACTTTAGTAAAATGGCTATTATACATTTTTTGGGATCTAGATATTTTGGATATCTATATGAGCGAGATTTTGATCACACTAACCAAGTTTACGTGCTGGGATGTTGGCATGGATTAAAGGCATTGTAGAGTTGAGGTGGAGGTTAGGTGTTATCCTTTGAGGAGCTAACATGGGTTAATAGAAGACTCAAATAATGGAAGATTCAAAAAATTGGATGTTAAGAAATGGGAAATTTTGGAGACTTCATATTTGGATATTTTGGAGTTTGACTAGATTGACCAACCACCATTGCCTAAACCTGGAGGAATTTGGAAAATGCAATAATAAGAGAATCTAGAAGAACCATAAATGAATTGTAAATGAGAAACCTAGATCTAGATGTGAGCAAGTCGTTGATGTGTTGGGGCTACCATGTGACTGAATATGGTGGCGACACGATGACATAGTTCTGCCATGTGTTAACCACATGTAAAATGACATGGTGTAATATAGTGGTGGTACAAGGGAATATGGCTACCGCATGTCAGTTGTACGAATGTTGACATGACATGGAGCCAACCTCCTGAGGGCCATAACTTTGTGCATAGAGCTCATAATTATGTAAAATTTATATTTCTAGAAAGCTCTCGATGAGAAAGAGGTGATTGTCAGATCTAAGATGCTTATGGAAAGAGAATTTTCATACCCCACGTCCATAAAGTTACCATTGGGGTTGGGTATGGTACACTAATTACTTTCTTATCAATAACTTTCTTGTTAAGCATATTCAAGTTGATAACCTATGTTTCAACAACTTGCTTATTAACAACCTTTCCCATCAATAACCTTCTTGTTTATGATAGAATTTTAATAGCTTGCTTGTTAATAGGTCACTTATTGAGATTCAACACTTTGTTTACTAATGAACAACTTGTTTAAGGTTCTCTTATCAGTTATCCTATTGCTTCGACATTAGTGGGCTTATCATTGGAAACCTTGTTGCATTGACTTTTCTTGTATAGACTACTTCAACAACCCATATTTCGGTTCAATAGCCAAATAATGGGGCACACAATTCCCTTGATAATATATCGTCACAGCTAATATGAGAGGGTAGGGAGGTGACACCCTTGGTACCCATATAACCTCTGCAACATTTACACATTAGATTCCCATTATACATGCCAAAGTTTTGTACTATGTGCACATACAATTCAACGATGCATGCATGCCAAGAATCCCAATAGCCATCAAGATAATTACACCTACACATCAACAACAACACATGGTGCATTGGAAGGTAAACAATCACTAACAATGATAGAATTGAATCACCTTTGGATGTTGAAGGGACCCTTTGTCTCTAGTATGTAATTATATAGATAACAAACCTTTATTCCTCTTTTCATGCTTTCTCTCACAAAGAGATGTATACATCCTCTTGCACAATAATACAATCACTATTTGATTTACTTATTTTTTCATGATTTCTCTTATAGAGAGATTATAGATCCTCTTGCACAATAATACAACACTATCTGATTCATTTTCTTTATATGCATTTGTGTCATTTTCTATCAATTTTTTAATACCATAACTTAACTAATAAAATAATATGAACTTGTCCTTTAATTACATTCCATATTCAAAATCAATTCTAGTGATTTCAATATCACATCTTGAAAATAATTTATAACAAGTAGTTGTTATCTATTAAATACTCATAATTCATTTATAGTTGTTTTCCATTTAATATTCATAATTCAATGCAATCATAGAGAAAATTAGCTTATTATAAAAATATTTAAAAATAAATCCAAAATGTGAATTACTTTATTTTATAAATTCTTTAAACTTATTATTATTATTAAATGTATAATATTATTCTATAAACTTTTTAAACTCAAAAATATTCTTAAATATACATCATTATATAAAATTTTATAAAATCTTTTATAGATGAGTGATTTCATTCTTACACTTGGATTTCATTCTTAAAATTTTATAAAATCTTTTATAGTTGAGTAATTTCATTATTGGAAAATCCTAAATGTTGACATAACTTGGATTGAGCTTGTTAGATGCTAGACACTTTCCCATCTCTAGGCAGATTCCGGATAATGAGGAATCTAGAATCTGTTAGTTTTCATTATTGTCAAGTTTATTATAGTTTGACAAAAATCGGATCCATAACATGTTAAATCCATAAATCCTAGAAAACGTGCCTAATGGGAAAACCCATATTTAAATTCTAGTTGGATGACCCCCATGGAGAAACTGTGGAGTCCATGTGAAAAGACCATGGGTTGTGTTGTGAACCAAAGGGAGATGACATGACCACAAACATGTCAGAGATGACATGGTCATTGACATGGCACTGTTGATGTGGTCATGGATGTGTCACTGTTGAAATGGAAGTTAAGTCGATTGTCGCTAATGTGGCATGCCAACATGGTACATTGGTGTGGCATGTAAAGGCCATGAAGCTAACATGGCAACTGATGCAGTGCCATGTGGCAGAGATGATATGGAGAGCAGGAGTTCGTGATCCAGAACTTTAGGAAAATGGCTATTATACATTTTTTGGGATCTAGATATTTTGGATATCTATATGAGCGAGATTTTGATCACACTGACCAAGTTGACGTGCTGGGATGTTGGCATGGATTAAAGGCATTGTAGAATTGAGGTGGAGGTTAGGTGTTATCCTTTGAGGAGTTAACATGGGTTAATAGAAGACTCAAATAATGGAAGATTCAAAAAATTGGATGTTAAGAAATGAGAAATTTTGGAGACTTCATATTTGGATATTTTGGAGTTTGACAAGATTGACCAACCACCATTGCCTAAACTTGGAGGAATTTGGAAAATGCAATAATAAGAGAATCTAGAAGAACCATAAATGAATTGTAAATGAGAAACCTAGATCTAGATGTGAGCAAGTCGTTGATGTGTTGGGGCTACCATGTGACTGAATATGGTGGCGACACGTTGACATAGTTCTGCCATGTGTTAACCACATGTGAAATGACATGGTGTAATATAATGGTGGTACAAGGGAATATGGCTACCGCATGTCAGTTGTACGAATGTTGACATGACATGGAGCCAACCTCCTGAGGGCCATAACTTTGTGCATAGAGCTCATAATTATGTAAAATTTATATTTCTAGAAAGCTCTCGATGAGAAAGAGGTGATTTTCAGATCTAAGATGCTTATGGAAAGAAAATTTTCATACCCCACGTCCATAAAGTTACCATTGGGGTTGGGTATGGTACACTAATTACTTTCTTATCAATAAATTTCTTGTTAAGCATATTCAAGTTGATAACCTATGTTTCAACAACTTGCTTATTAACAACCTTTCCCATCAATAACCTTCTTGTTTATGATAGAATTTTAATAGCTTGCTTGTTAATAGGTCACTTATTGAGATTAAACACCTTGTTTACTAATGAACAACTTGTTTAAGGTTCTCTTATCAATGATCCTATTACTTCGACATTAGTGGGCTTATCATTGGAAACCTTGTTGCATTGACTTTTCTTGTACAGACTACTTCAACAACCCATATTTGGGTTCAATAGCCAAATAACGGGGCACACAATGCCCTTGATAATATATCGTCACAGCTAATATGAGAGGGTAGGGAGGTGACACCCTTGGTACCCATATAACCTCTACAACATTTACACATTAGATTCCCATTATACATGCCAAAGTTTTGTACTATGTGCACATACAATTCAACGATGCATGCATGCCAAGAATCCCAATAGCCATCAAGATAATTACACCTACACATCAACAACAACACATGGTGCATTGGAAGGTAAACAATCACTAACAATGATAGAATTGAACCACCTTTGGATCTTGAGAGGACCCTTTGTCTCTAGTATACCATTATATAGATAACAAACCTTTATTCCTCTTTTCATGCTTTCTCTCACAAAGAGATGTATACATCCTCTTGCACAATAATACAATCACTGTTTAGAGTTTACTTATTTTTCTGTAGTTTCTCTTCATAGAGATTATGATCCTCTTGCACAATAATACAACACTATCTGATTCATTTTCTTCCTGCTTTGTTGTGTCATTTTCTATCAATTTTTTAATACCATAGCAACTTCTTCAAAATAATATGAACTTGTCCTTTAATTACATTCCATATTCAAAATCCAATTCTAGTGATTTCAATATCACATCTTGAAAATAATTTATAACAAGTAGTTGTTGTATCTATTAAATACTCATAATTCATTTATAGTTGTTTTCCATTTAATATTCATAATTCAATGCAATCATAGAGAAAATTCAGCTTATTATAAAAATATTTAAAAATAAATCCAAAATGTGAATTACTTTATTTTATAAATTCTTTAAACTTATTATTATTATTAAATGTATAATATTATTCTATAAACTTTTTAAACTCAAAAATATTCTTAAATATACATCATTATATAAAATTTTATAAAATATTTTATAGATGAGTGATTTCATTCTTACACTTGGATTTCATTCTTAAAATTTGATAAAATCTTTTATAGTTGAGTGATTTCATTATTGGAAAATCCTAAATGTTGACATAACTTGGATTGAGCTTGTTAGATGCTAGACACTTTCCCATCTCTAGGCAGATTCCGGATAATGAGAAATCTAGAATCTGTTAGTTTTCATTCTTGTCAAGTTTATTATAGTTTGACAAAAATCGGATCCATAACATGTTAAATCCATAAATCCTAGAAAACGTGCCTAATGGTAAAACCCATATTTAAATTCTAGTTGGATGACCCCCATGGAGAAACTGTGGAGTCCATGTGAAAAGACCATGGGTTGTGTTGTGAACCAAAGGGAGATGACATGACCACAAACATGTCAGAGATGACATGGTCATTGACATGGCACTGTTGATGTGGTCATGGATGTGTCATTGTTGAAATGGAAGTTAAGTCGGTTGTCGCTAATGTGGCATGTAAAGGCCATGAAGCTGACATGGAAACTGATGCTATGCCATGTGGCATAGATGATATGGAGAGTAGGATTTCGTGATCTAGAACTTTAGGAAAATGGCTATTATACATTTTTTTGGATCTAGATATTTTGGATATCTATATGAGCGAGATTTTGATCACACTGACCAAGTTGACGTGCTGGGATGTTGGCATGGATTAAAGGCATTGTAGAGTTGAGGTGGAGTTTAGTTGTTATCCTTTGAGGAGCTAACATGGGTTAATAGAAGACTCAAATAATGGAAGATTCAAAAAATTGGATGTTAAGAAATGGGAAATTTTGTAGACTTCATATTTGGATATTTTGGAGTTTGACTAGATTGACCAACCACCATTGCCTAAATCTGGAGGAATTTGGAAAATGCAATAATAAGAAAATCTAGAAGAACCATAAATGAATTGTAAATGAGAAACCTAGATCTAGATGTGAGCAAGTCGTTGATGTGTTGGGGCTACCATGTGACTAAATATGGTGGCAACACGATGACATAGTTCTGCCATGTGTCAACCACATGTCAAATGACATGGTGTAATATAGTGGTGGTACAAGGGAGTATGGCTACCGCATGTCAGCTGTACGAATGTTGACATGACATGGAGCCAACCTCCTGAGGGCCATAACTTTGTGCATAGAGCTCATAATTATGTAAAATTTATATTTCTGGAAAGCTCTCGATGAGAAAGAGGTGATTGTCAGATCTAAGATGCTTATGGAAAGAGAATTTTCATACCCCACGTCCATAAAGTTACCATTGGGGTTGGGTATGGTACACTAATTACTTTCTTATCAATAACTTTCTTGTTAAGCATATTCAAGTTGATAACCTATGTTTCAACAACTTGCTTATTAACAACCTTTCCCATCAATAAACTTCTTGTTTATGATAGAATTTTAATAGCTTGCTTATTAATAGGTCACTTATTGAGATTCAACACCTTGTTTACTAATGAACAACTTGTTTAAGGTTCTCTTATCAATGATCCTATTGCTTCGACATTAGTGGGCTTATCATGGGAAACCTTGTTGCATTGACTTTTCTTGTACAAACTACTTCAACAACCCATATTTGGGTTCAATAGCCAAATAATGAGGCACACAATGCCCTTGATAATCTATCGTCACAGCTAATATGAGGGGGTAGGGAGGTGACACCCTTGGTACCCATATAACCTCTACAACATTTACACATTAGATTCCCATTATACATGCCAAAGTTCTGTACTATGTGCACATACAATTCAACGATGCATGCATGCCAAGAATCCCAATAGCCATCAAGATAATTACACCTACACATCAACAACAACACATGGTGCATTGGAAGGTAAACAATCACTAACAACAATAGAATAGAACCACCTTTGGATGTTGAAAGGACCCTTTGTCTCTAGTATGTAATTATATAGATAACAAACCTTTATTCCTCTTTTCATGCTTTCTCACACAGAGACATATACATCCTCTTGCACAATAATACAAACATTATTTGATTTATTTATTTTTTCATGATTTCTCTCATTGAGAGATTATAGATCCTCTTGCACAATAATACAACACTATTTGATTCATTTTCTTTATATGCATTTATGTCATTTTCTATCAATTTTTTAATACCATAACTTAACTAATAAAATAATGTGAACTTGTAAATAATTACATTTCATATTCAAAATCAATCCCAGTGATTTCAATATCACATCTTGAAAATAATTTATAAGAAGTAGTTGTTATCTATTAAATAGTCATAATTCATTTATAATTGTTTTCAATTTAATATTCATAATTCAATGCAATCATAGAGAAAATTAGCTTATTATAAAAATATTTAAAAAATAAAGCTAAATGTGAATTACTTTATTTTATAAATTCTTTAAATTTATTATTATTATTAAATGTATAATATTATTCTATAAACTTTTTAAACTCAAAAATATTCTTAAATATACATCATTATATTAAATTTTATAAAATCTTTTATAGATGAGTGATTTCA
>JAXQQM020086357.1:0-29182 GCA_034641835.2 Pinus albicaulis
TTCTTTTGAAATTGAGCATATCCAGTGCGTGATTGTCTTTGGAATAAAAAGACTTCCTCGGGTTGACAATTTATGTGGAGCTTGAACAGAAACAATTAAAGTTTACTCAACACTTCATCATCAAGGTCAATCAATTGAAACTCCTACTCAGTTTCATGTTTGTCCTCCTCCTCAACAATGATATGCTATGTAACCTTTTCCTTGTTATCAACCTATTTTGCTAATGAAGAAGGCATGGCCCCTTTCACACCAAGTGAAGTAAACACATTCCTGTGGCCTCTGTGATATGTCAAAGGAAATGACTCAATGTCAATCATTTTAGTGCTAGTTGTCTCTATGTTCCTTTCCTTGCTTGATGCTCCGGTATCATGATATGAGGGTGAAGGGTTGTGGAAAGGTGATGAGGTAGGATAAATATGAGGTGACTAGATGTGAGTAGATGGTGATATATGAATAGCAGGATGTGATGGAGAAGTGGATACAGGAGGATGATAAGATGAAGGAATATCTTGCTAATGATGGCCAGGTGGAGTAGTGAAAACCTCCCCTCACAAGCGAAATACTTCATTATTATCCTCATCATGGGCATATACCGGTCAAGGAGATGAGAAAAAAGGAAAATGGACTTGTTGTGATCTTTGTACCAAGGTTTGAGGTACGGTTCATAATAGCTCATGTCCAAGTTTGCTTGTTTAAACCACCTCTCTCCCAAACTAGGTATCCTTGTAGTAGCTGCAATGGCATTGGTGGACATATCAAATGTAACTCCAACAAGATTGACCTGTTTGTTATGTAAATTGATGATGAATAGTCTTGTTAACTCCAGGTGGTTTTGGACTTGCTGTACTCTCTCACAGAAATCAAAGCAGCCCACATGCTTAAAGAAAGAAACAGTGAGAGGAGAGGCCATGAGTTCCCTTGTATTGATGGGTTCAAACCTATTTATCTTTCCTCCCTTATGATCATGTCTCCTTGGAATTTGTGCACCAACAATGCCACTGTCTTCTTCCTCTGACATCTTCAAATTCTGATTTGGAAACCCTAGGGTGGAAGTGAAATGAAATGAGGGGAAGGGGATGAGATGATTAGCTTTAAAGATGAAAGGAATACGTGAAAGGGAATGTGTGTAGGGACAAAATAGATGAATGTAAACACTAAATCAATGTAATTACCTTGTTTTTTGATTGATATTTCTTTTAGGAGGATGAAACAAGGGTAAAACAGTGATCTCAAGCTAAAATTTAGGGTTTCCTTTAGGGTTTCTTTTCCATTTAATTAAGAATCACCAAATGGCATAAAAATAGGGCTTATGTCATGTACTTACCACTTAAGAGTGCTTGGAGGACTTTGGAAATATTTTGGAGAAGATTTGATGTGATTTGATTTGATAGAACAGTCACCAACCTTCCCTGGCTAAACGCGCAGCGCCTTTGCGAGGGCACAGCACCAAGCTACAGGTGCACAATGCCTTCACAAAATGTGTTAAAAGTCTTGGGCAAGGGCGCAACACTGATCTCCAAGCACACAATGCACGTGAAAATGCATAGCGCCAAGTGCTGAATACACAATGCCAAGGAATTTCGCCCGAATTCGCTCAGAAAACTCACAAAATTTTCCTTGCTGAATGCTTCTGATGTTTTGAAAGGCGCCAATGAATCATTTCAAATGTAAAATGGGCTTGTATAGGCTTGTGGATTTAATTTAACTTGAAAACCCACTTTCTAATGTTTTGAAGTCTTCTTTCTTTATCAATTCTACTCTTTTGACACTTTTTTGCATTGCAGGTTGATGATGTCATGAAGCTGGCTTTTCTTTTGCTCATTGAGGCTTGACATGTTCAATTTGACAAATTTTGGATTTAATTTTTACATAGAGTAGCATCTTCGAAATCTTCAATAGTTTCCACCATAAAATTCAACTCAACTTTTCCACCTTCTCTGGTCACCTTTTTCAAATCTCTAAGTGCCTACAGTTCTTTACAGCAATCGTCAGTGTTGTTTTCTAATTTCTCTATAGCCCTTTCAATTTCATTAATTTTTGTCCAGTTCACCTTACCCTTTTTCCATATTCCATCAATATTTTCTGACAAAATTTCTTCATGTTTGGCCTTGTGTGCTTCCTCCATGTTATTTTCCTGTAAATAATCACTACTTTGGCACTCAAATGGACTATCAAGTTTACAACCCTTGTCATCTACAATACCAAGTTTTTCCCCTTTCCCTTGTCGTAAATTGTTTTCATTCAGGAGTAGACAGTCTACATCATCAATACTTTCTGCTGATAGATATTCCAACACCTCTATAGAAGTGCCAAACTTTGTCCCATTTTTCTCACTTGTAGGTTCTAGATTGAGAAGATAATGCTCCTTGGAAATTTTATGTCCTTCTTGTTGGCAATATGATGCTGAGTGTTGTCCTTGATGGCAACCCACTTGATGAAGATGATGGAAACCTACTTGATGAAGTTGTCCTTGATGGAATATGTCTTGATGAACTTGTTAAATGATGTAAATCTGATGTATATACAATGAGTACAGAAGGTAATGATGGAAGGAATGTCAGTATGTGCTAGAACATGATGAAAAGAGTATGTCTCAAGGCATACGTGGATTTGTCTAGACAAAGTAGCGTATGCACGCGGGAAATAACGTGCCAAGTCGCGTATGGGCAAAAGCGCTCTAAATATGTAAAACCAGGGGTAACCACCATGGTATTGACCCATTGTATTAAGTAATGATTCGTCTATGTGACCCCGTCCAGGAATACCATCGAAAGTAATGTGGTTTTGGCTCATGGTATTGATAAAGGGTAAACCTATATAAGGAGAAGAAATTCATTGTGCAAAGGTGGGCAAGAAGTCTGAGCTTAAATGAATACTTCTCTCTAAAGCATATCTGAATGGAAAGGGTTACAGTTGAATGAAATATCCGAATGTATGATGCACCAATGAAGAAATGATGAAGAAGGGAATCTAGATCTGGAATGTATTTGTATCTGCTGGATCTGTTTATGGAATGATTAGATCTAAGATGAGGCGAACATCTGTCTGAAGTAAAGGGTAAAATCTGAGTGATGTATCTGTTCTGAAGAAGTGCAATGACCTAATTGTCTGAAGAACTATACACTAGTTCGCCGCAGAGTAAGCGCGTATATATGCGGGTTTGCTGAAGAGAAAGCGCGTATGAGCAGTAAAATTAGAGCTGTAATATGTACAGAGGTATACGCGGGTTTGTATGCATGGAGGCGCGTATATATGCAAGATCAGTGAAAGGAAAGCGCGTATGAAAAACTAGGGTTTGCTGAAGTGTGTGGAAAGAAATGTCTGATCAGTTTTGTTGTCTTACTGCTATCTGTCAATGATGATCTGGGTTGTTCGAATATTGATTATGCTGCTATAGAGCATGTTGTTGGTTTGATGAATGTTTCTTAAGCTTAATTGTGTGGGTTGGATCCAGTGTGAAAATTGATGAAACGTGGTCCATGGTGATGCTGAGGGTTGTAGCCTTCAGTCAGGGGGTTGTAGCTCCCTTCCAGGTGAGGCTGGTAAACGAGATCAGGGGGTCGTAGCTCCCTTCCAAGAGAGGCTGGTAAACGAGAGCAGGGGGTCATAGCTCCCTTCCAGGAGAGGTTGGTAAATGAGCGCAAGTGGGTGCCTGCGTGCTAGTAGGAGGCTGCGCCAGCACATATGTTGTAAGATTTTTTCTCTATAATAAAATATTGAAGGCTGAGACAACGGCAGCGGTGGTTTTCTCCCGACTTGGGTTTCCATCTAAAATCCTGGTTTTCATGTGTGTTGCTTATGTGTGATGATTTATTCTGTTCTTACTGCACATGTTTACAGTTTATTGAACATCTAATGAATGAATGATGGAATGATATAAGTGAAGAATTAATGGCATAACAAGATCTCTGTGTATACGCGATTTTTATGAAGGATATCCGCGTGTATACGCTAGTTAGCTTCAGCAAAGTAGCGTATGGGTTTTAGTGAATGGAAAAGTAAAAAGTTTTGATTAAGTCCTAAATACTGATTCACCCCCCCCTCTCAGTATTTTTCCCAACAATTGGTATCAGAGCAGGTCCTTCTGCAGAAGCTTGATCGCTTGAAGGAGATCCATCGCAATGGGAAGTCATGAAGGGATAATGTCTATAAGGCCACCTCTATTCAATGGAAATAATCTGTTATTCTGGAAGATACGAACAAAAGCATATCTGCAAAGTCTTGGTGTAGAAGTATGGGCAATCGTGGAAGGAGGCTATCAGTATCTGGCAAGTATTCCTACTGATGCAGCAGAAAGGAAGAAATATGAAATCAATGCCAAAGCCGTCAATGTCTTATTAGGAAGCATGTCTGAACCAGAATTTGCTAAAGTGATGCAGCTAAATTCAGCAAAAGAAATATGGGACAAAATCATTATGAGCTATGAAGGAGATACAAAGGTAAAAAGTGCAAAACTCCAAACTCTCAGAATTGAATATGAAAATTTAAGGATGCATAGTGATGAGAGTATTGCCAGTTTCTTTTTACATCTAGATGATATTGTAAATCGTATGAGAAGCTTGGGTGAAACCATAACCGATACTACTCTGGTGGAAAAAGTCTTAAGATCTTTGACTTCAAAATTTGAGTCAAAAGTATCAGCTATTGAAGAAAGGCAAGGTCTGCAAACTCTTACTATTGTTCAACTACATGGTATTCTGACTGCTTATGAAATGAGACAAGGAGGTCTCTCTCAAACCAAAGAAGCTGCTTTTAAGGCATGTGCAAAAAGAAAAGACAAGGAAGATGTCAAGGAATCAGATTATATATCAGAAGAAGAAGAAGCAAATTTTGTGAGAAAAATCCAACTAGGAACTGGAAGATTCAAAGGTAAGCTCCCCTTCAAGTGTTTTGATTGTGGAAGAGTTGGTCATTATGCTGCTAAATGTCCTTATAGAGAAAATCATGATAAAGGGAAACAATATGAAAAGGGAAAGAGTTATTATGCAAATGAAGATAATGATGAAGTATCTAATGAAGATGAAGAAGATTCTAACAAAGATCTGCTAGTACTCATGGCAAAGAAGCAAAAGAAGAAAGCTACTCGAAAGAAGATACCTCAAGAAACACGTGCAGCAGGAAATGGAGAAGATGAAACAGGTATTGATTGTTGTTCTTGTGATTCACTTTCTTGTACATGCAATGGTGAAGATAGTGAAAGTAACAGTATAAGTCTAGATGCAAATCTCAAGATCAATGATGAAAGCAATGATTGGAATCAATTTCATAAGAGAGAATCTGTCTACAAAGATATGATCTCTAGAATGAATGAACAGAAAGAAATACTGAATGGAAAGATAGATAAGTATCAAAAGTTGTATGTTGATGCAACCAATCGAAGTGAAAGACTTGAAGCAGAAATCATCTCTCTCAAAGAAGATCTAAAAAAATCAAATAAGAAGAATGAAGAACCCCTACCATTTGAAAAGGAAGGACTTGAAGAAGAAATCATCTCTCTCAAAGAAGATCTGGAAAAATCAAATAAGAAGAATGAAGAGCTGCTACAAACATGTGAAGAACAAGAAAATTGGTTGAAGGAAGAAATTTTAAAATTGAATGATCAAGTAGAAGAAGGAAAAAGGGTCGAAGAAAGCATGAAGAAGCAATGCCAAAAATTGGAGGTTGAGGTAAACATTCTCAAAGGTAAATTAGAAGAAAAGAATAAACTCTTGAGGTTTCAAGATAGTACTAAGATTCTGGACAATATTCTTAGTAATCAAAGGTCTCCTGCTATTAAACTTGGTCTTGGTTTTCATGAAACTGTCAAAGGAGAATCTAGTTTTCAAGGAAGTGCTAAAGATTCAAAGGATGTCATTGCTAAACCTGAAGTGTTGGAAGAAACAAAAGGTCAACCAACAATCATGAATTCTCAAAGAAAATCATTCAATAATGTTGAATGCTTTAAATGTCATAATTATGGCCATGTTGCAGCAAATTGCAGAAGCAGATCATTTCAGCCACAATCAAACAGATTCTATTCAAGGTACTCTGGTTTCTTCAATGGATATTGTTTTACATGTAACAAGTATGGTCATAAAGCAGCTGATTGCAATAGAAGGAAGATTAGAACAACACACTATGATCCTTATGCTTGTAACAAATATGGACATGTGGAAAAAGAATGCAGGATGAATAGATCTGAGAAATTGGACAATTTCCAGCCCACAATAAGAAGTTTCAAGCAAAGCTGGAGAAAGAAAGAGGACCGGTCAGAAACGTAGGGAATATTGACCTTACTGCAGCCATCAGCTTCTAAAGCTTACTTCTCTTAATGACTGCAGAAGTAATGTGAGATACATTATGGAGCTTAGTAATGTATCGTCACAGGGGGAGCGATGTATGATGATTCTCATGGTTGATTTGGAAAATCTGGTTATGATTATTGCTGACAGAGCATTTGACATGAAGAAGACAGGTACAGGAAGGACAAATTCAGGGGGAGATGGAGGAATGTGAAATTTTCTATAATTCACTTTCCATACGCGGGTTCAGTGAACTAAAGCCGCGTATACACGCGAGTTCCAACAGACACAGTCGCGTATGCATTGATGATAAGAGAATTTGGATGACAGCTGAAGATCAGGAGCAGAGGTTCAGGGGGACCATCAGTCTGACTGCTAATGATTGTACTGTTAGCATTATTCTGGTTATACTCATGCTAATGAAATGATACATGGTTTCTTATGTTGAAGATTATGGATGAGCCCGGATTGCTTATTTGATGAAGAATATCTTTTGGATATGATGGAAGTCTTATGATTCAGAGATCCGGACAGATCATGCAGAGATTGTTGCTGATGACTTGCTGTTAAAAGTATTCAGATTGCACAAGCTAAGAAGGAGCCTTGGACATATGGAAAGGATGTTTGGATGCACATTTTCAGGGGGAGCACTAGTCTTGCTGAGTATAATGCATTGTTGGCATTATGATGATTCTGAAATATGATCTCTCTTTTGAGGTCTTTTCGTATTTGGTACAAAAAGTCATACTTGTAATTTGATGAAAAGGTCATGTTGAGACCTATGATGTAAAATTATAATATTCAGTCATGTAAGGACTTGTTCAATTTGTAAATCCACTTGGATGGGTAGTTGAGTCAAAATGTGTAAACCCACTTGGTTGGGTAGCTGAGTCAAAATATGTAAACCCACTTGGTTGGGTATTTGAGTCTCATATGTAAATCCACTTGGTTGGATCTTTGATGTAAGTATGAGTCCTTGGTGATAGGAAGGTCATTGAGTCATGTACTTCATTGTAAAATATGTTTGAAGAATCAGCATAAACTCAGGGGGAGCATGGTCACTTCAGTGTACATCAGATCTGCAGAGCGCTTCCTTCTACAAGAGGAGAAAAACCTTGTGTTGGTTTTGGTCCGCCCTTTGCCCTTGATGTCAAAGGGGGAGAGTGACATGGTGTTTGAATAAAGGGAAAGAATGGTGTCAAAGAATGGGGAGAGTGACATGGAGTCATTGTATTCTTAATGTATCTATCTGTTGTGGTGATCAAACACCATCGTGGTTGCCATCAAGTCCAAAGGGGGAGATTGTTGGCAATATGATGTTGAGTGTTGTCCTTGATGGCAACCCACTTGATGAAGATGATGGCAACCTACTTGATGAAGTTGTCCCTGATGGAATATGTCTTGATGAACTTGTTAAATGATGTAAATCTAATGTATATACAATGAGTACAGAAGGTAATGATGGAAGGAATGTTAGTATGTGCTAGAACATGATGAAAAGAGTATGTCTCAAGGCATACGCGGATTTGTCTAGACAAAGTAGCGTATGCACGCGGGAAATAACGTGCCAAGTCGCGTATGGGCAAAAGCGCTCATAAAGTGCAAAACCAGGGGTAACCACCATGGTATTGACCCATTGTATTAAGTAATGATTCGTCTATGTGACCCCGTCCAGGAATACCATCGAAAGTAATGTGGTTTTGGCTCATGGTATTGATAAAGGGTAAACCTATATAAGGAGAAGAAATTCATTGTGCAAAGGTGTGCAAGAAGTCTGAGCTTGAATGAATACTTCTCTCTGAAGCATATCTGAATGGAAAGGGTTACAGTTGAATGAAAGATCTGAATGTATGATGCACCAATGAATAAATGATGAAGAAGGGAATCTAGATCTGGAATGTATTTGTATCTGCTAGATCTGTTTATGGAATGATTAGATCTGAGATGAGGCGAACATCTGTCTGAAGTAAAGGGTAAAATCTGAGTGATGTATTTTTTCTGAAGAAGTGCAATGACCTAACTGTCTAAATAACTATAGGCTAGTTTGCCGCAGAGTAAGCGTGTATATACGCGGGTTTGCTGAAGAGAAAGCGCGTATGGGCAGTAAAATTAGATCTGTAATATGTACAGAGGTATACCCGGGTTTGTATGCATGGAGGCGTGTATATATGCAGGATCAGTGAAAGGAAAGCGCGTATGAAAAACTAGGGTTTGTTGAAGTGTGTGGAAAGAAATGTCTGATCAGTTCTGTTGTCTTACTGCTATCTGTCAATGATGATCTGGGTTGTTCGAATATTGATTATGATGCTATAGAGCATGTTGTTGGTTTGATGAATGTTTCTTAAGCTTAATTGTGTTGGTTGGATCCAGTGTGAAAATTGATGAAACGTGGTCCATGGTGATGCTGAGGGTTGTAGCCTTCAGTCAGGGGGTTGTAGCTCCCTTCCAGGAGAGGCTGGTAAACGAGATCAGGGGGTCGTAGCTCCCTTCCAGGAGAGGCTGGTAAACGAGTCAGGGGGTTGGAGCTCCCTTCCAGGAGAGGCTGGTAAACGAGCGCAGGTGGGTGCCTGCGTGCTGGTAGAGTCTGCACCAGCACATATGTTGTAAGATATTTTCTCTATAATAAAATATTGAAGGCTGAGCAACTGCAGCGGTGGTTTTCTCCCGACTTGGGTTTCCACCTAAAATCCTGGTGTTCATGTGTGATGCTTATGTGTGATGGTTTATTCTGTTCTTACTGCACATGTTTACTGTTTATTGAACATCTAATTAATGAATGATGGAATGATATAAGTAGAATTAATAGCACTGTAAGATCTAAATATTATCTGTGAGTTTTGAAGGATGTCAGGTGTGTATACGCTAGTTGAAAAGCCGACAAAGAAAACAACGTGTGAGGTGCAAGTGAATGGAAAAACAAAAATTGCAATTAGTCACAAATATTTGATTCACCCCCCTCTACAGTATTTTCTAGTATTAAGAATAACCATGTCTTGACATTCTATTATATCTGAGCCAAATTCTAGCAAAGGAAAAGCATTTCCTGAAACATCCAAGGATTTTGGGGAGCCAGAAGAATGCTTATCATAATCAATCCTTCTCATTATGTGTGTTGACCTTATCGGAATGAAAATATGACCATGAAAAAATGAAAAACCTAATGAGCTAATGGGAGTGCTTTTTGACCCGATTTTGAATAAAATTTGACTTACAAACTTTCAAGTGAAAAGACAATTTCCTAAAGTGTTATTATGCTCAAGGGGACATGGGAATGAGTTAGCAACAAGGAATCTTAGAGGGAGGGTGGAGTTTATTGACAGGGGAAAATGGGGAAATTAGGTTTTTTAGGTAGGAAAGAAGGATGAAAATGAGAGGTATAAGCCCATAATGAGTCTTTTAAGAGCAACAGGGTGACTTTGAGATGGCAAACTGATAGATAGGGAAAAGGTTTTATGAAGATAATGAAGGTAGTGAGATTTCTAAAACTCAATATATTCAAGGAATATTTCTTTTAGAAAACTATAACCATTCTATAGTCATTCAAAGATAGTGAAAAATACTGATGACTAACAGTGGCCCCACTTGGGGAGGGAAACTCCTTTAGGAGGTGTCAAGAACCTTAGAGTTCAGATCTCTGGAATTTGTAAATCAGTGCCTCGCTTGTACTTGGAAGATTTCTCTTTCTTCAATTTTTGATTTTTTGTTGTTCTTGGAAGCTGTGATCTTTTAAAATTTAAAAAAACATGATTGCTTCAACATCAACTCTACCTACCGATCATACTGTTCCTAGCATTTTTTCTCCATTTGGGTGCATTTGGACTCGCAAACCCTTGACATCATTTTTCTTTTGAAAGTAGAAACTATCTACTTCTACCCTTATATGATCCAAAGGCTAAGATTAGACTGATGAGCTCTTTTATTCTCTACCTAATCTACTTATCCACCAAGATTAAACAATTTGAAAGATTTTCATTCTCTAATCTATCAACATAAAATTTAAAACATGACCAAATCAAGTTTAAGCAGTTTGATTTGTCATGAGCTATGGAATTTTGGACAAGCTACACACAGATTTTATTTTTGCACAAAGTAAAAAAAAATTGAGGGCTATAATTTGGAATTTGTCATTCATCCCTCTCTTTTCTCTTTGGTTCAGATTTGAACTTTGGGAACCAATATCATTTCCTAACCTAGTCTACTGATAAGCCAAGTTTAAATAGTTTGGAAAATCTTCATTTCTAACTTATCAGTAATCAATTTAAATTTGTTCAACCATGATTAAGTTGTATGGCTGAACAATGTTTCATCAAAAAGTAGTGGCATTTGGACTTGCACACTTTCAGAAATATTATTTTTTGGTATGGGGCCTACCTCTTCTTTTTATCTGCCCTCTTTTCTTCCTTTCTTTGTTTTTGTTTCATTTTTCTGATCTTTTATTCAAGCAGTGTTATGTACAATGAATAAAGCTTTAAACTAAGAACTTCAACAAAAATAATGCTTGAGCATCCTACCATTGACAGGACCTCCATATAGTTATGTCCCATCAGTTTCTTGTAGAAATAATGCATTGTTACATCTTGCTGAGTGGATGATGTATGGACCCTTCCATAGATTGTCAAATTTCCCATGCTTGCCTTTGTCCTCTCTTCTTGAAACCCATTTCAGAACTTTGTCTCCAATCTAGAAATCATTGGCTTTAGTCCTCTTATCAAAGATTTTCTTAATATTCTATTGTACTACTTGTGTTATGTTGTATACTTCTTCCCTTGATTGATGTAATTGAATGGTTTGGTTCAACCTCCTTTGTATATCATTCTCCTTTGACTGTACCTCTTGAATAAGCTTTATTACTGGGACTCCCAAGGATTTTGGAGAAACTGCATCCATGACATACACTAGTTTATAGGGAAACATGTTAATTGATTTTTTGTTTGTTAATTTGTCTGCCCATAGTGCATGCACTAATTTGCTGTACCATGACTTTTTGTTCTCTTCCAACAATTTCTTGATGATATTTACCAAAATTTTGTTAGAGGACTCAACCAACCCATTACCTTAAGGTTAATAAGTTGTAGAATGCCCTAATTTAATGTGATACTTGTGGCAAAATTCCACCATTCTCTTGGATTTAAATGCAATAGCATTATCAGTGATGATTTTTCTTGGACAACAAAATCTGGACAGAATATTGGTTTCAAGGAATTTGATGATTACTGATTCCATGGCAGTCCTTGAAGGGATGGCTTCTATCCATTTGGTGAAATAGTTAGTTGCAGTGAGGATCCACTTATGTTGAGCAGAAGAGGAAGGGTAGATTTCTCCAATGAAATCTAAACCCCATTGTTGAAAAGGAGTTTCAACACTGATATGTTGTAAAGGAAATGGCAATAGTTCTCTCTTTCCCTCAAATATTTGGCATTTATGGCAAGTCACTACTAGCTTGTGGATATCAGGGAAAAGAGTAGGCCAATAGAAACTAGCTCTAATGATTTTGTTGGCAGTGGTTGTCCAATAGAGATGACCTCCACATTCTTCTTCATGAAACTCATGCTTGATTCTATCTACATCTTCGTGAAGTAAAAATTTAAGCAAGATACCAAATGGATTTTTCCAATATAAAGCTTTATCTAGAATGCAAAAATTTACAGCTTTTAGTTTCAAGAATCTAGCCTTTGTTTTGGACAAACTAGGAGGAGCATCTAGATTAAAAAACACATATAGATATCAGCATACCAGAGTGAGTTCATAAATGTTTCTTCAATAGTTGGAGTTTCCATCTCCTCTTGTTCATCCAAGGAATGTATCATGTTTATGTCTAGTGCTTGAAAGTTTGCTTCAGCCAACAGTTTGGCCAGTCCTTGCCCTTTGATTAGCGTGGTGGGCTTGATTTCCAAATCATACCCTAATATGATAACAATCCACTTACCTCTTTTACCATCAGGATCCAGAGTTAGTATGTCCTTAAAAACTGCATGAGGAACAAAAGCAATGACACGTGAATGCAAGATGTAAACTTTGAAATCTTTCAATGCTTTGATTAAGGGAAAAGCTTGTTTTTCTATAATGTTATATTTTAGAGGTGAATCTCCTAGTGCCTTGCTGAAGAAAGCTATGGGTTGTTGGTGTCCCATTATGTTATTTTGTAGTAATACTGCAACAATTGTGTGTTCTGATGCAAATGAGAAGATGAAGAAGTCCTTAGTGAGGTCAGGGCTAATGAGGACTGGTGTTTGGGTAAGTGCTTATTTTACTAGTTTGAAGGATTGATTTGCTTCTATGGTCCATTTGACCCCTATTTCTCTTTTCAGCATGTTAGTAATGTTTCTTAGGAGTTCTGTGAGGTTTGGTATGAACCTTCTTAAGAAGTTGATCTTTCCAATGAAAGATTGTAGTTCTCTAATGTTCCTCGGGTGACTGATCTGCAATATCCCCTCAATCCTCTTTGGGTCCATCTTAATCCCTTCTTCAAATATGATATGGCCTAAAAATTTTCCTTCTTGAAGACCAAATAGAGTTTTCTTAGGATTTAAAGATAGACCATACTTTCTACATTTTTCAAGGACCTTTCTTAGGTGAACTAGGTGTTCTTCATCGATTTTTGAATAGAAAGATATGTCATCAAGGTATATCACGATGAAGTAACCTATTTCTTTAGAAAAAGAAATGTCCATGGCTCTTTGAAAAGTGGCCCCAACATTCATTAACCCAAAAGGAATTTTGACATACATGAAGGTGACCCAAGGTGTAGTGAAGGTAGTTTTGTGTTGATCATCTGGATGTACTAGCACCTGATTATACCCTGAAAAACTATCAAGCAAAGATATTCTTTTGGAGCCTACTACCCTTTGCAGTATATGATCCATCTTAGGTAAAGGGTAGTTGTATTTCAGGGAGGCTTTGTTTAAATTTTTGAAGTCTATGCATAACCTAATTTCCCCTTTTTTCTTCCTCACTGATACAAGATTTGAGACCTGTTCTGAGTACCAAAGTGGAAATATTATTCTAGCATCAGACATTTTTTTTTATTTCTTTCTCAACTAGAGGCATTAGGACAGGGTTTATTCTACACAATTTTTGTGTAAATGGTTTCTGGTTTTCCTTTAGAGTAATCTTATGCGGAATTATGTTTGTATCATAGGACTTCAATTCCTCATAGCCCCATGCAAACACATCATTAATTTCGTTGAAAAACTCAATGTATTTATGTTTTATAAGAGCTGGTAGTGTTTTGGATAGTTTTATCATTTTAGGTTCTTCCTCATTTGCCTATGTTGCATTCTTCTATATATGTTTCAATGGATTATATTTTAGGCTTCCTAGCAACTTCATTGAAATCAAACAGTTCTTCTAAGGGGACAAGTCCTGTTGGCAATAGATTTTCTTTGCATTGCAATACCTCAAGGTCATTTTTATCTGAATCTTCACACAATTTTTCCTCATGAGGGTTTTCTAAAATATTTATATCAGCAGCATAAGGTGGCTCTATTTTGTGTGTCTTTTACTCAGCACAACAGTTCTCTTCATGAACTGAGTTTGATTTTGGAATTTCAAACTCATTTTTGGACTGCAAAAAGTCTTCAATATGTTTGTCACCTTCAAAAAATTACCAATAATCTATGCTATCAGGGAATTTCGATCTTCTTTTGACCTTTCCCGTGTATTTTTCATTGGCATGAGGCAGTTGGCAAGTGCTGGCAGCGAATGCTAGTTCATTTGCAAGGTTGTTTTGAGTTCTTGGGACAGAGGTAAGTTCATATTTTTCAAATTTTTTTAGGAGGTGTAAGGAAACATTTCTATATTCTATTAACATGGGATTTTTGGCTGAATATTCTCCTTTAATTTTCCTAATAATTAGCTTAGAATCTCCTTGAACGGAAATTTTCTTAGCTCCTATATTTTTCAGCAATTGTAAACCCATGAGAAGAGCTTCATATTCTGTAATATTGTTTGTACATTGAAAATCCATCTTGTAAGAGTGACCTTCATTCGTGTTATGTATCCAAACACCTACTCCTGAACTAGATTTTCCACAAGAGCCATCAAAGCTCATGTTCCAAAGAGTTTCAAATTCAGACTTGCCATTGTGTTGTTGTTCATTTGGTGTTTGGTTTGACTATTATGACTAGTCTTGCTCTTCTTCTTTTATATCTACTTCTTCATTAATATCATCTTCATTGTAAAAAATAAATGAATCAAGGTTTGAGTGGACATAATAGATAGGGGTGTTATTTGGCTTATCTTGGCTGCTTGCCATGTATTTCATGTGAGTTTCTCTGTACAGTCTTCTTGTTTGGTTAAATATTGGAATGGTAGCATATGTCATGTCCATTTGCAGGGTTCCTTGAAGCTTGGCTCCCCGTGATCTTGATAAAAGCATGCCATATTTTGGGGGAATGTCAGCCACTACAATATCCATTACAAGGCTCTTGGCTGGTATTTGTGCCATATTAACACATAGATCTTTGATTAGGCCCAGACATTTAACTCCACTTGAATAAAAAGAGTACAAGTAGTTTCATGGTCTGGTTATTTCAAGGCCTAATCTTTCCATCAATACCTTTGGCATGAGGTTATGTGAAGCACCAGAATCTAGCATGGCATTGCGTAGGATTTTGTCATGGATGTTCAAACTGACATAGAATGGAGGCACACCTCCTTGTTGAAAATTTCCCTATACCTCTAGTCCAAAAACAAATTTTGGCTTGTCATCAGTCAGATTTAGAGTATTAGTGTTATTTCCTATGTTTAAAGCCTTCAAAACTTGAGATCTATATACATTATGAGTCACTAATTCAGTAAGGAGTATGGCTATTTTTATCTTGGCAATTTCAATCTTAATACTAAATGGTTTCTGCGTTTTTGGCGGATTTAAATCAATTCTATCAGACATTGTTTTTTCAGCAACTTATCTTGTTGATTTTTATTTGGAATCTTGGTTAAAACGGTTTTTTCAGGGCCACTAGTTGATGTACTAGGGCAGCTTTGGTCACCATCCTGTTGGCTCATTTTGTTTTTTATTTGATCAAAATTCATAGCCAGGGTGTTTGTATTTTCTGTTGTTTTTCTGGGAGTGTTTCCAGGGGTCTTCCTAGCAGAAATTTCTAGTTTGTTCCTCTTGGGGATATCTTGGGTTTTCCTACTTCTAAGGTCATACTGCCTATAAACCTCCATGATATCATTTTCAAGTCATAGTTTGTATTCTTCAGAATCCTCATATGTTATTTCAGTTTGGTTTGAGGAAAAAATACCTTGTTCTTCTTCTGTGAGAAAAATAACGTCCTCATTATCAGAGCCTATTAGATTCACATGGTTTTCTTCTGGCTCCTCAGTCCTCTCTCTCCTCTTCATCAACATAGTTTTCATGGAAAGGAGGTCTGATTTGCTGGTTAGTTTCTCTTCGTCTTATTTGCCAGAGGATCTCTTCTGAAGTTTTGGTTTCTGTTTTTGTTTTGAGGATTTGTTTAATTTTTCGTAGGGGGTTCTCTTTCATTCAAGTTAATTCTCTCCATCATCCTTTCCATTGTCCTAACTAGACTGTCAATTTTAGCGCCAGATGTGGAGGCCATAGGTTCCTCTTTGTATATAACCCTTTTTTTTGTTCTCATTCTAGCCCTTTTAGCAATTAGGTTTCCTTATACACTTATTTCTCCCCTTTGCATGTCTTCTAGGGTAAGGGGATCTCTTTCTCCTAATTGGTAAGCCATTTCTGGATCAAATCCATCTGAAAATTTTACTAGGGCTAGACCTTGTGGGGGTTTCATGTGGGGAGGAAGTGCATTATATACACTATTGAACCTAGTGCAATAGTCTTGAACACTCTCCCACAACATTTCTTTTAAGGTTCTCATACTCTAATAAGATTTGAAGAGGATTTTTCTTAGTCTCCCACTTGTTATGAGTACTTGATGAAGGGAAGGGAGATCATGAATGCTATTAGGGGCTAAGATTTTGAACCATTTCTTTGCTTCTCCCCCTAAACTTTGGGGGGAAATTCTCATTTGTATGGTCTCATCTTCTATTTCTTGGTAGTCAAAAGTATCATTCATCTTGTCTACATGTTGTTGGGTAGTTGTAGGATCAGTTCCATTAAAATGAGGGATTATAGATTGATAGTCTTGGGGCATAGGCAGTAAAGGTTGTGGTAGTACCAGAGGGGCATACCATGCTGCCATGATTTGAGGTAAAGGAACCGAAGGAGGATTTATAAGAGGAGGTTTATGAGTGGAGGTGGAGGATGGAATGGAGAAGTTTGAACAATGAATGTATGAGTGGGAGTGGCAGATGTGTTTGGACCAACTAGCTGATAATGAGAAGATTTGCAATGAAAGGAGTCAAAGTGGTGGAGAAGCTGAGAATCAGGAGGAGTGGAAGGAGAGGCTTCTCTACTAGGACTCTACTGTAAGCTAGTAGGATCAAGGTTTTTCTGATCTATCCAACTTTGAGACTTAGTTTTGAGTAGGTTTCTTCTATGGTGTAATTCAAATTGGGTATCTTGCAAGGATATAAGGTTTTCAGGAAAGGAACTTGCTTTGTGAATTGGTCTGACAATAGTTGAATCTTTAGTCCTAGAAGTTATTCTTAATATTCTTTCTGCGTCATCAAATATAGCAGGAGGGTTTGGGTCAGGCTGAGACCTGGTGTCGATTCTTTGTGAAGCCAAATTTCAGACCCGAAATACAGAGAGGTTGAATACTTGTATCAGTTTTAAAAACATACCTATTTGAAAAATTACTGAATTCACACAGTATGTGGCTGGGTTTTATACTATTAGGATTGATTAATACATTCCCAAGGGAGTTTGTGAGAACCAGTGGAGTCAGCAGGCCTACTGAAAACCAGTGGAGTCACTAGGTGGATGATGCTAACTGTTTTGAGGATTTGTTTATTATCCACCATCAACAATTGGATACCAATCTTGAGATATTTTTGGGTTTTATGAGTTCTTTATATAACACTATATTTTTAATGAGTGTTCCCCAGTGGATTCGCCATTATGTTAGGACCCTGTAATTTGTCAAATTGGTAAGACCAAATAAACAAGGGTAACATCAAACCAACTTTGGAGCTCGAGGACCTAGCCTTCCTGGACTTAAAGAGGGATCTCTCTATATTTGTATAAAAGATATAATTTGATTGATTTAGGATGTTGATTTTAGGCTAGTTAAAATGATAGGGATTGTTTGTTTTGTTTTGTTTGGTTTCTTGTTAAGAAGAATGGATAGAGTAGGATAAATTCAAACCATTGGGCTATGGAGTCTTTAAAAGGTTTGAAGAGTACAACATATCAAGGGTGTTTCATAGGGCAAGTTAACAAATCCAAATGGATCTTAATAGCTTATGTGGGTGTGAAATAAACAATAAGTTGTGAGTTTAGTAGCTTAAATGGGAATTAAGAATCCTTTAGCGTGTACTAGAACAAGAAGAGTCTTTAAGATCACTATTTCTAAGAAAGAACCAAAGGACAGGGCATACCATAAACTTATTTGGATAGACTTTGCCAAGTAAACTTTAAGACAACAATTCAACAAACCCTAGAGAGCAGGGAAGTCCTAAATTCTCTAGCTATTCACTTTCAGACAAAGAAAACATTTAATATAACAAATCAGTAATGATTAAAGAGCAGGGAACTCCTAATTTCTTCATCAGACTCTGAAGACCTTTGAAGCGACTGTTCAAGATAGACCAAAGGATAGGGAGAACCATAAACTTCTTTAGCTGAAATCTAGTAAGAAAACTTCTAAGAAAGCCTTGAGAAAAAAATTTTAAGCATAACCAAAGGACAGGGAAAACCATAAACTTCTTTGGTTGGAATCTACTAAGTTAATCTCAAGAAAAGAAACTAGGTGAAAATGGAGAGCAGGGAACTCCTAATTTCTCCAATCAGACCTAGCAGATGAAAATTTTTAAACAACAAAAAGAAGACATAATTAAGGTACCTTTAACAAAATATCTTAACCTAAATTTTATGTTCTGTTATAAGAGAAATTACTATACAAAATGGAAAAAAAAAGGAAACCATTACAAGATCAAAATAACATCACCATTTAACCAAGTTCATGAATCCTGTGAATATGCTTGTTCCATTGATATCCAGTCCAAAACAGTTACAAAGCTTCAAAGCCAACTTCTTTACAACTCAAAGTCTATGAGGTATTCAGCTCAACAACCAACCAAAAAAAAACATGAAGTATCCATGCAGTATTTATCTGAAAAATGAGGAGGTGATCCTAAGCTAGGTTTTCAGATTTGTATTTATTACAAATTTAATGCATTTTTTACTTTTGAGACCATGCAAGGCCCAAGGAAAAATATCTAAGACTGATTCATTGTAATAATAACTCCTAACTTAACTTTTGAGCTAACTTCGGAATATTTTTGAATTTAAGGATTCTCAATAAATTTTACGATAACTCTTGGTAAGGGCACAGTGCCAAGGTATAGTGGCGCACCGCCAGTGCAAACGTGCAACACCATGACAAAGAAAATGGAATATCTTACAACCAACTTTTGGAGGCCTTCTAATGTCCAAATGAGCTCCACTATGGCTCATTGGAAAGGTCTCTAACTACAGTTTCCAAATATGCTTTCACTTTTCAAAATGGTGCCATCTGCCTTGTAAAAAACCTGTTCTCCCAAGACTGGTAAACGCGCAACGCCAAGGCCAAAAAGAGGGCAGAAACATGATTTTTTGATGGTTTTTGGTCTTTTTAAGGGACTAGTTTTGCTCCAAATCTCCTGAAACTTTCTAAGTTGATGTAATTGTAATTAGGAACATGAATATGTTGACCTTTTTCCATTTGAATGGCCCAAAAAAGAGCGCAACGCTGGTGGTGTTGTGCGTTTGACACAATTTCTGCATGTCAAACTGTCAAAAAATCAAGATGTGCACAAAAGTGCCAAAATTGGAATTTTTCTTGCTAATCAAGGTTTAGAGGCTTGGAGGGACACCTAAAAAATGATATTTAGCTTCTCTTTCTCCTTTGACTCGGTCAAAGCCCGAATCTTTGAATGGGCTCATTTGAGCTTGGCCGTTGCAATCATGTTTCTCATGGGATAATGTCTTGCCATGTTCCTTTGAACATCAGTGTCTCTCTTTTCCTTCTCTAGTAGGCCCTCTAGATGAAAATTTTCCCTCTCAAACCAAGAATCTCTATCCCTGCTAATCTCTATGGCAAGCATCTCACTTGGAGTGAGCTATTCTGTCAATTCTGCCTCTTTCTCCCTTTCCCAATCTAAAGCCCTCTTCAGTCCAATGGTCTTCGGTCTCTTTCTAGGAAGCTGATCTTCCTCATCATCACTGACATCAAAACTCCCTAAGGTATCATCTAGCAAAGCCTTGGCCTTTCCTACCTCTCTTTGAGCTCTGATTTCTCTGACCTCATTGATGGTATGTTTTGTCTCTAGCTGTTGATTCTCTAACTCAAGAAAGTTAATCAAATTATTTGCTTTACCAAGATTAGCTTGAAGCTCACTAATATTGGCATCCTTGCCTCTGATCAATGCACTAGTAATTCTCTCCTCATCCTCATCATCAAGGTAAATCAACTGAAACTCCTGCTCAGTTCCATGTTTGTCCTCCTCCTCAACAATGATATGCTATGTAAATTTTTCCGTGCCCTTATCAACCTGTTTTGCTAATGAATAAGGCATGACCCCTTTCACAGCAAGTAAAGAAAACACATTCCTGTGGCCTCTGTGATATTTCAAAGGAAATGGCTCAATGTCAATCATTTTAGTGCCAACTGTCTCAATGTTCCTTTCCTTACTTGATGCTCTGGTATCATGATATGAGGGTGAAGGGTTGTGGAAAGGTGACAAGGTAGTATCAATATGAGGTGACTGGATGTGAGTGGGTGGTGATGTATTAACAATAGGATGTGATGGAGAAGTGGATACAGGAGGATGAGAAGATGAAGGAATATCTAGATGATGATGGCCAAGTGGAGATGTGAAAACCTCCCCTCACAAGTGAAATAATTCATTATTATCCTCATCATGGGCACATACTGGTCAAGGAGATGAGAAAAAGGGAAAATGGACTTGTTGTGATCTTTGTATTGAGGTTTGAGGCACGGTTCATAATAGCTCATTTCCAAGTTTTCTTGTTTAAACCACCTCTCTCCCACACTAGGTATCCCTGTAGCAGCTGTAATGGCATTGGTGGACATCTCAAATGTAACTTTAGAAATATTGACCTGTTTGTTATGTAAATTGATGATGAACAATCTTGTTAACTCTGGGTGGTTTTGGACTTGCTTTACTCTCTCACAGAACTCAAAGCAGCCCACATACTTAAAGCAAGAAATAGTGAGAGGAGAGGCCATGAGCTCCCTTGTATTGATGGGTTCAAACATGTTTATCTTCCCTCCTCATGATCATGTCTCCTTGGCATTTGTGCCTCACCAATAATGCCACTGTCTTCCTCCTCTGACATCTTCAAATTCTGATTTGGAAACCCTGGGGTGGAAGTGAAATGAAATGAAGGGAAGTGGATGAGATGATTAGCTTGAAAGATGAAAGGAATGAGTGTGAATGAATGGAATGAGTGAAAGGGAATGTGCATAGGGACAAACTAGATGAATGTAAACCCTAAAGCAATGAAATTACCTTATTTTTTGAGTGATTTTTCTTTTAGGAGGATGAAACAAGGGTAAAACAATGATCTCAAGCTAAAATTTAGGTTTTCCTTTAAGGTTTCATTTCCATTCAATTAAGAATCACCAAATGGCATAAAAATAGGGTTTATGTCATGTAATTACCACTTAAGAGTGCTTGGAGGACTTTGGAAATATTTTGGAGAATATTTGACTTGATTTGAGTTGATAGAACAGACACCAACCTTCCCTGGCTAAACGCGCAACGCTAGTGGTAAGCGCACAACACCTCTGCAAGGGTGTAGCGCCAAGCTATAGGCATGCAACACCTTCAAAAAACGTGTTAAAATTCTTGGGAAAGGGTGTAGTGCCAATCTCCAGGCGCACAATGTAGGTGCAAATGTGCAGCACGAAGTGCTGAATGCGCAACACCAAGGAATTTTGCCCGAATTCGCTCAGAAAACTCACAAATTTTTCCTTGTTGAATGCTTATGATGTTTTGAAAGGCCAAAATGACTCATTTGAAATGTAAAATGGGATTTTATAGGCTTGTGGATTTAATTTAAATTGAAAACCCACTTTCTAATTTTTTGGAGTCTTCTTTCTTTATCAATGATACTCTTTGACACTTTTTTGCATTGTAGGTTGCTGAAGTCATGAAGTTGGCTTTTCGTTTTCTCATTGAGGCTTGACATGTTAACTTTGACAACTTTGGGATTTAATTTTTACATATAGTAGCATCTTCGAAACCTTCTGTAGTTTCCACCATAAAATTCAACTCATCTTTTCCACCTTCTTTGGTCACCTTTTTCAAATCTCTAAGTGCCTGCAGTTATTTATAGCAGTCATCAATGTTGTCTTCTAATTTATCTATAGCCCTTTCAAGTTCATTAATTTCTGTCTAGTTCACCTTACCCTTTTTCCATATTCCATCAATATTTTTTGACATACTTTCTTCATGTTTGGCCCTGTGTGCTTCCGCCATGTTATTTTCCTACAAGTAATCACTACTTTGGCACTCAAATGGACTATCAAGTTTACAACCCTTATCATCTACAAGACCAAGTTTTTCCCCTTTCCCTTGCTGTAAATTGTTTTCATTCAAGAGTAGACAGTCTACATCATTAGTACTTTCTGCTAATAAATCTTCCAACACCTCTACAAAAGTGCCAAACTTTGTTCCACTTTTCTCACTTGCAGGTTCTAGACTGAGAAGATAATCCTCCTTGGAAATTTTAGGTCCTTCTTTAATAACAATGTCTTGACATTCTATTATATCTGAGCCAGATTCTAGCAAAGAAAAAGAAGTTTCTGAAACATCCAAGGATTTTGGGGAGCTAGAAGAATGCTTATCATAATCAACCCTTCTCATTATGTGTGTTGACCTTATCTGAATGAAAAGATGACCTTGAAAAAATGCAAAACCCTAATGACCTAATGGGAGTGATTTTTGACCTGATTTTGAATGAAAATTGACTTAAAAGTTTTCAAGTGAAAGGAGCATTTCCAAAAGTGCTATTATGCTCAAGGGGACATGGGAATGAGTTAGCAACAAGAAATCTTAGAGGGAAGGTGGAGTTTATTGACAGGGGAAAATGGGGAAATGAGGTTTTTTAGGTAGGAAAGAAGAATGAAGATGAGAGGTATAAGCCCATAATGAGTCTTTTAAGAGCAACAGGGTGACTTTGAAATGGAAAACTGATAGATAGGGAAAAGGTTTTATGAAGATAATTAAGGCAGTGAGATTTCTGAAACTCAAGATATTCAAGGAATATTGTTTTTAGAAAACTATAACCATTCTATATTCATCCAAAGATAGTGAAAATATTGATGACAAACACTAGATGCATATTGAAATGGGTGATGATGGGTGGTGCAGTGCTATCCGTGTTAGTACCATTACCTTCCATAGATAGTCAGGTAAAACCTTTCAATTAAAATATGTAATGCATGTACCAAGCTTGAAGAAAAATTTAGTCTTAGTTGCAATGTTGGAGGATAGAGGCTATGAAGATGTTTTCAGTGAAGGAAAATCTTTCTTGCAACACAAAAAAATTGGACAAGCTAAGAATATTGGGATTCAATCTCTATAAAATTGATGTAGATGGTTGTGCAAAATTGATGGGTAAGGTGGAAAAAGAGGTGAGCTGGGATGAGGGTGATCATGAGCTCAAATCTGAGCTTGAGAAAAAGCTCAAAATTAAAGTGCTCAAATTGTCTTGGAACCTAAGCGATGGGATAGGCCTCGGTAACACGATCCCAACGCCGTGAACGACACTAAAATTCGATACCGTATGAGAAAGATATTCAAGTTTGAACTTTCTCAATTTCAGGTAAAAAAATTCAGTTTGACTTGGTTTGAACTTGATTTAAAAAAAAATATTCCAAGAATATTCCTCAAAATATTCTGAAAATATTCCATGAAGTATTCCTTGTGGACCAGTCGTTTTGTGACAAGTGGCGTTCTATAATTGGCTTTTGAGTTGATTGTGTAATGAATGGACCAATCCAGAGCTGCCACATGGCAGGCTCGGAGGCTGCCACGTGGCCCCCAATTCACATCTGAAATGGCGTATTAAAAAGTTTGCGTGTTGGTGGTTTGAAGCCATGACCTGTGGTTCAAAAACAAATTGTTTTACCATTGAGCCCTACGCTTGGTTCTTGTTATGGAAAGTGCAAAAGTTATATTTGAATTTTGAATTGCTTTGGGCGGGACCCAAAAGGGGGCCAGCCCCCTTGTAATGTGACCCTGTAACTTAGAACCATAGTGCTATGCGGCTGGCAGATATATATTAAAATAGTTAACATTTATGTTATATGGTGTTCACATGTGTTATGGCGGAGTTTAAATGAAGTTTAATGTTATGGTTACAAGGGTTGGCTCCCAACATATAACGCCGACGGGAATTTCGGTCACATGATCTATGAAATTTATTGCCAACAGAAAATTCTCCGCCAATTTTAGCACCATCCCTCAATTTTAGGCGAAATTCTACTTTTAGCTCTAGTTAACTACAGTTGGCCCACAATTAGTGGGATTTTTGCCTAACATTGGGAAAAATACAGTTTGGAGCATATCTTTCACATGGGAGATCCTTTTGGAGTGAATTTTTTTTTTTGATTTTGGGTCTCTTCAACCTTCTGGACGCAATGGAGTAGGTCTGAAATCTAACAGAGGTCATCTTCAAAGGTTTAAGCATCGAAGAAGATGAAGGAGCCATGAGGGCCTAGAAGGAGAAGGCTGTGTATTGGACTGTGTTTCTATGTTTAAGGTAAATGAATAGGCATTATTAGCTATTTCATGCCTTTTGAATCTTTTTAGATGGTTTTTAGAGCCTGTTAAGAACTTTAGAAAGCTGAAAAGCTTCATTTAAGTTCTAGAGGCCATTTTCCAAACAGAGTGTGTAGGCGAAACCAGAGCAGCCGAAGGCTGTTTCTGATGAAAAAAAACTCTATCTTGACTATTTTAGTCATTCTAGAACCAATGAAAGTGGTTTCAGATCATTTCTAGTACTTATATAGCTCGAGAAGTTGATATGAAGTCGTGGGAAGCCCTGGGAAAACCATGGAGGAGAGCCATTTTTGGGGATGTTGTGCTTAATGTAAGAAAATTATCAGTTGATATTTGATGTCTAATCATTATTGGATGCAAAAGTAGTGTTATCAGGGACAGAAATAGAAATATGAGGGAGTTTGTGCCATTTAGAAGCTCAGATAAGGTTAGTGCACCGACAGAAGGATGTGTGTCCATGGAAGCCTAAAGTTGTTTGCAGGAATTGGACAACCATTAAAGGGATTTAAATTGGTATTCTCATCCCTTTGAATCATTTTCATATTCATTGTGGTTAAGTTTGGAGCTTGTAAAATAATTTAAGTACCTTAATCCCAAAGAGTCTAGTCATGTTGACGAAGCTCAAAGGAGATGTAGCCGGTGAACTCCTATATTATATTGTTGTTGTGTTTTGTTATTCTATGGCTAAATTATGTTGCTGATATACATGTTAAGTTTCAGCAAAAAAAATAAACTTAACACACATAAACAGAAGAAAAGACATACACCTCTTCCAAGCAAAAATTCTGCATAATGTCAAGTTTGAGTAAGGTCATTTTAATTAAGTCTGAGTGTTTACTTATATTATTTATTTAGGCAGAGTCTGTAAGACGGCCAGGTAGCTTCTGGATTCATCCTTTCTTTGAAAGGTGACATATCTGGTAAATTCCCCTACAGTCTATCTCTGTATTAGAAATATGAAGTTCTCACATTTTCAGATTTAAAATTTGGAGTATTTGCACTCATTTACATAAATGAAAATGGATACCTTGCACCGTTTTCAAGTACATTCCATTTTTAGATCAGATTGGTATTAGAGCTTGGGTTTAGCATTCCTTATTGTGGAAAAGGTTTTAAAACAATGTAAGAGATTTACTGTTTTATTGGTTGCAAAATGGCTGCTTGAATGAGAAGGGGTCTTTACTGACATTTGGTTAAAATCTCGTCGTTTGTTTGAAAGCTTTGAGGAATTTTCTTTGGAAGTTCCTTTTGGTTGTTTTGACCATTTACATAATGCCAACTTCTTCTAAAAGTGAAGTTTCCTCCTTCACGAGATTCTTCAATGATGACATGAAGAATGAGTTCTTTAAGGTGAAGGACATGGTGTAGATTCTCCTTGAGGATCAAAGGGAAAATGTTCAACTTCGTGCACAATTGCTAGCTATGCAGGAAGAGAAAGAAGCCATTCTTCAAAGACTACATGATATGGAGTTGCAGCTTCTTCAATCTCAAGAAGCTTTGTCCAAGAAAATACCTCATCTTCAAGATGTAAATCATGAGGTAAATCATTCTGATTTGTCTTCATTTTCCTCTATTGAAAAGTGTGTTGTTTCTTTTGAAAGGCATACAAGAGGTATTGGATCCAAATTGATGTTGAAAATGGGCTATCAAGAAGGCAAAGGTTTGGGCAAGCATGCACAAGGAATTTTTGAGCCTATTTTTGTTGTGGAGTGTCCCAAGAACATTGGTCTTGGCTATGAGTAGCTTAATGGCGAAGCTTTGAGCACATGCATTCAAGAATGTGATGCAAATTTGAAGAGAACATTTCTCCCAAGTACTCAATTACATCAATGTCATGATGGAAATATTCCTTACCATTGTTTTAAGCCTTTGTTGCAGCAAGAAGATGGTAGACATGCAGCTTATGACAAGTATGCAATTTTAGGCAGTTTTCAAGACAAGAACGATGATGTTATTCAGCAATTGAAAACTGGAGCCTCTATTAGTTCATCTCCACATGGAGGCAAAAAGGATGAACGTGCAAAGCAGCATAAGAGGATTTCTTGTACATATTGTGGTCAATTTAACCATCATGTTTCGAGATGCTGGATGAGGAAGAAGGCACACAGGAAGCAAATGAAGCAAAGACTACCTTCAAAGAATGTGCATATGATTTTCACTTTTTGCCAAAAGAAGGGACATGTTGTCTCTCATTGTTGGACTTTGCATCCAACTTGTCATCCCACGCACATGCAGCAAGAGGACAAAAATATTGGCGAAGGTGGAATCATGGATTCCATTATTGATGTGGAAAGGGAAGTTTCACATGAGGAAAAGTTGCAACAGCAAAAGTCGCCATGGAAGTGGCTTGGTGAGAAGTGGATGGACTTCTTGACACAGTAAGATGTACTCCTTTTGTACATATGAAAATTTCGGATGTATGCATGTATTTTGCTGTAATATTTTTTTTTGTTTTGAGCCACCTTAGATCATTGATCAAGGCTACGTTGTATAGTTTCACTCTGTAAATTTCTTGCCAGAAATTTCTGTGTGAGTTCAAGAAGGTCATTTGTGGATAGTTGTGGACAAGCGCATTCAGAAAGGGAAATGTCGATTTCTTTTCATTTATGGTTCAAAGTCACTTTCTTTGTAAGGAAAATTTTTTGAAGCGCTGAAGAGAAGAGGATTTTTTATTCTCTCATTTTCAGTACTATACTTCAGTTCTTCATTTCAGTAAGCTTTTGGGGACCAAAAGCCTCTCATTTGGGAGGTGTGATCAAGAGCTCAAATCTAAGCTTGAGAAAAAGCTCAAAAATGAAAGTGCTCAAATTTCCTTGGAACCTAAGCGATGGGATAGGCCTCGGCAACACGATCCCAATGCCACGAATGGCACTGAAAACCGATACCGTATGAGAAATATATTCAAGTTTGAACTTTCTCAATTTCAGGTAAAAAAAGTTAGTTTGACTTGGTTTGACCTTGATTAAAAAAAATATTTCGAGAATATTCCTTGAAATATTTTGAAAATATTCCTTGTGGACCAGTCATTTTGTGACAAGTGGCGTTCTACAATTGGCTTTTGAGTTGATTGTGTAATGAATGGACCAATCTAGAGCTGCCATGTGGCAGGCCTGGAGGCTACCATGTGGTCCCCAATTCACATTTGAAATGGCGTATTAAAAATTTTACGTGTTGGTGGTTTGAACCCACGACCTGTGGTTCAACAACAAACTATTTTACCATTGAGCCATACGCTTGGTTCTTGTTATGGAAAGCGCAAAAGTTATATTTGAATTTTAAATTGCTTTGGGTGGGGCCCAAAAGGGGGCCAACCCCTAAGGGCCAGCCCCCTTGAAATGTGACCCTGCAGCTCAAAACCATAGTGCTATGTGGCTGGCGGATATATATTAAAACAGTTAAAATTTATGTTATATGGTGTTCACATGTGTTATGGCGGAGTTTAAATGAAGTTTAATGTTATGGTTACAATGGTTGGCTACCAACATATAACGCCAGCGGGATTTTCGGTCACATGATCTTTGACATTTATTGCCAACAGAAAATGCTCCGCCAATTTTAGCACCATCCCTCCATTTTAGGCAGAATTCTACTTTTAGCTCCAGTTAACTACAGTTGGCCCACAATTAGTGGGATTTTTGCCTAACATTGGGCAAAATACAGTTTGGAGCATATCTTTCACATGGGAGATCATTTTGGAGTGAATTTTTTTTTTGATTTTGGGTCTCTTCGACCTTCTGGACTCAATGGAGTAGGTCTGAAAATTAAACAGAGGTCATCTTCAAAGGTTTAAGCATCGAAGAAGATGAAGGAGCCATCAGGGCCTAGAAGGAGAAGGTTGTGTATTGGACTGTGTTTCTCTGTTTAAGGTAAATAAATAGCCATTCTTAGCTATTTCATGCATTTTTAATATGTTTAGATGTTTTTCAGAGCCTGTTAGGAACTTTAGAAAGCTGAAAAGCTTCATTTAAGTTCTAGAGGCCATTTTCCAAACAGAGTGTGTAGGCGAAACCAGAGCAGCCGGAGGCCGTTTCTGATGAAAAAAAACTCTATATTGACTATTTCAATCATTATGGAACCAATGGAAGTGGTTTGATATCATTTCTAGTACTTCTACAGCTTGATAAGTTGATATGAAGTCATGGGCAGCCCTGGGCAAACCGTGGAGGAGAGCCATTTTTGGGGATGTTGTGCTTAATGTAAGCAAATTATCAGTTGATATTTGATGTCTGATCATTATTGGATGCAGAAGTAGTGGTATCAGGGATAGAAATATAAATATGAGGGATTTTGTGCCATTTGGAAGCTCAGAGAAGGTTAGTGCACCGACAGAAGGATGTGCGTCCATGGAAGCCTAAAGCTGTTTGCAGGAATTGGACAGCCATTAAAGGGATTTAAAATGGTATTCTCAACCCTTTGAATCATTTTCGTATTCATTGTGGTTAAGTGTGGAGCTTGTAAAATAATTTAAGTACCTTAATCCCAAAGAGTCTAGTCATGTTGACGAAGCTCAAAGGAGATGTAGCCCAAGAGTTGGGGTGAACTCCTATATTATATTGCTGTTTTGTTTTTTTATGGATGAAATATGTTTATAATCTCTGTATATGGGTTTCCTTAAAAAAAAAAAACTTAAAACACACTAAATAGAAAAATACATACCTCTTCAAGCAAAAAATGCTGCATTCAAGTTTTAGTGAGTCGAGGTAAAATTGTTTTACTTCTATTATTTCTTTAGGCAGAGTCTGTAAGAGGGCCAGGTAGCTTCTGGATTCATCCTTTCTTTGAAAGGTGACATATCCGATAAATGCCCCTATAGTCTATCTCTGTATTAGAAATATGAAGTTCTCACATTTTCAGATTTAAAATTTGGATTATTTGCACTCATTTACATAAATGAAAATGGATACCTTGCACCCTTTTCATTTACATTCCATTTTCAGATCAGAGGGTGAGTTATGGCATCAGAGATTGGGACACCTTCACCACGGAGCCTTAAAATTCATGCAACAGATTTATAT